>JASANG010000558.1:0-298021 GCA_030248215.1 Enoplolaimus lenunculus
AATGCTGGAAAATGAGTTCATGGATTAATCTGTGTTTACCCGAATGTTTAAGTAGTACTTGGCGAAACAAAGCTCTTTATTGTCCCGACCTAGGATGGATTACGGCTGCATGGTAAGTAATTTTGTTTTTTTATAGTTTAAAACTTTTCCTTATGTAGAATTTTGTTTTTTGTGAAATTTGTAGGCTAAGTGAAATTTTTGTTAATTTTTCGTGGTCCATGATAGCTTGCGGGGCGAACCATTTTTGCCGGAATATTAGGGTAAGCTCACATTTCAGAGACTAATTTTTAGATTGAGACTCGGATCCTAATTTAGTTTTCACGTTCCAGTTCTAACCCAGCTCTATGTATGTCTGGAGTTTAGTAAAAAAGTGTGTTTTAAATATATAACGTATTTACCCTTTGCATACAATTTTCGGATTACGATAGCAGTTATAATTCTTTTCAGAATTTATGCATAGATTGGCTCCGTGCAATGCCAGCGGTTTTATGATGTTTTGACTCCGAACAAAAATGCAATATTGTTGATATTTGTATGAAATGTTATTTTAAAATCGAAAGAATGATGAATTCGTTAAAAATAGTTTGAACGATTATTGGAGTTCTTGAAAGTGCCTTGCGGTTGTAGAGAACCAATCCGGGATTGTTCTAGAGTCGGAGGGTACTCTTGGTGATAACTTAGAACTGTTATTACAATCTACTTACTGTCATTGCAATCTAGATGAGCATCGACTACCTAGCATACTTATTGTGTTTTTAAAAGTATATATCTTTCCCAATAATAAGCGATGCCCGTTTTGGTGTTGCAACCTTTTTAGACCTTTATTTCGCCTAGAAAATAAAATTTAATCTTTTAAAAGTTTCTGAATTTTTACGAAAGATCAAAATTCTTTGGATTTTAGTGGTTAAATCGCTAGTGATATTAAAGAAAGGGCATCTGGTGGGTATAAATACGGGCTTTTCATGTCCTGGGGTACTGGTAGTAGTATGGTATATCGCGGCTGTCTTTGGGTTGTTTTTGGCTGGAAATCTGTAGTTTTCAATGCTTGTATTCGACCGTGGTTTTATTTGCGGTTATAGATTCCCGCTCGGGACTCTGACCAATATTTTTTTCTTGCGTGGTATTCCGTATTTTGCCTAGTTTTCTGATTAACAAATATTGCGGAAAATAAAGTGCAGTTTAGCCCCTTTGTTAAACTAACCGGTGTTACAACGTTACAGTACGATGTCTTGGAAAAGCTTAAAGCCTCATTCACACGTGCAAGTTTTTGCAGCAAAAACTTGCACGTGCAAGTTACATTTGTACGTTTGGTCACAAAGCAGCTTTGAAGTTCTTGCAGTTGCAAATTATTCACTGGAATTCATGCTATTGAATTTAATTCGCATCTGTGAACGCAGTTGCAAGTCACTTGATTTTCTTGCACCTGCAATTTGATTGATCAATCGGAAGGTTTCTTTGAAAATCCTTGCAACTGCAGGTATTTTGTGCAAGTTTTAGCGGCGAGTTTTCGCTGCAAAACTTGCACGTCTGAATGGAGCTTCAATCTGAAGCCCTATTCACACGTGCAAGTTTTTGCTGCGAGTACTTGCAGCTGAAAATTCCACGCAGACTTGCATTTTTTCATTAGCCAATGAGAAGCGAATGCAATAAATTCAGTTAATTTGCATGGTTATTCGCACATATGAACTAAATTCTTAGCATTAATTTTTAATGAATTATTTGCAGCTGCAAGTTTATTCGAACGGAATTTTGGACAAAACTAGCAAGTGCAAGTAGCACCTGCAAGTTCTCGCAGCAAAAACTTGCACGTCTGAATAGGGCTTAAGAATAAACCCATAAATCTAACTTTTATACTACAATTTAAAAAGTTCACAAATTATAAAATCAATTTCTATCTGTTTTCACTGTTCATCGGCACAACTGCCGTTCGCCATCCCGTCGAGTTCACCGATGACAATTTGATTCAACAAATCGCCAAATCCTAACTCAACCGGATGTCGTTGCAACATTTGCTCGCACGCAACTCGCGCTGCAGTTAAAATTGCAATTTCGTCGCACACAAGCCGTACTGCAAGCGCTGTTTGACTGTCGAGTTCAGTTTCACCGCTTGATTTCGACTGAGATTGAGACGGAAGATCCGGCCGGAAAATTCGTTGTGAATCTAATGGCAGCGTCAGCGGGTGCCTAGCGGCCAACTGAGGTTGGGTAGAAGAGCATAAATTCGATGGAAGCTCAGACTCTACGCTGGTTTGGGTAGATTTTTTTCGACAAGACGGTGACACTGCAGTCAATAGTTTACTAGTAATATGACACGAGCGTTGCATAGCTTCAAACGCACCATAATTTGGTTCTATTAACGTTTCTGTAAGCTCGAAATCAAAAATTGGCGTTTTATGATACGTTCGCGGTGAGTATAGGACGCGGACATAGCTAGTCGATTGTGAAGGCTGTGGTAGTGATAAATAATTTTTTTCCGCAAGATAGCTAGCTTCGTTGGCTCGTCTTGCGGAAAGTGTTCGATGAATCGTCGGTCGATCTGGCGCTAGCGTAGTACCCTGTGGGTGGCATAGCGACGAACCGGCAATGTTGCCAGGGTGTATAATTTCTGGTGGGATCAATGATTGATTTTCGGGTCGCCGTTTTGGTTCGGAATATTGTTTGGCGAATGCACAAACCGACGCATAGACGTCTTGTGAGCACAGTGGAAGCTGCTGAGTTGCAGTGGTCATGAAAAGGTAAGCGTTAAGGCACTTATCTATCCGTTTAACCATATAACTCCACGCTCGACACCACGATTCTTGGCCAACATTTCCACGCGACAAATCATGCCTGGTGGCTGAAATCACCAGCAACGCAGTCAGCTCATCCAGCTTGATCGGAAGCAAATTTGGGTATAATTTTAATGCCAGTCCTCTTTGGCGACAATAGCTAATTTTGTCGTTTTTAGCGAGTTTTTCTAAAATTTCCAGCTTTGTTTCGTGACATTTGTCAGATTTTGACGACCGAATACGAACTGGACTATAGTAAGCGACACAAGTCACCCCCCAAATTGTGAAATATTCTGTAGGGGTGCTGGTGTCCCGGTAGGATAGCAGCAACTCATCCCCTGGTTTAATATTTCGCGATGCATACGCGTATAACGCAACGTTTCGGACTGGTTTATAGCGTTTGCTTGGTTGCAATATTTCTGCTCCACCCTCGGAGCCGGTATCCGGGCTGAGGGACGCGTCCTGAGGAGGACACGGACTCGCGGCGTCCGGTTGTGGCGAACAATTGGCGGAACGCAAGGATTCAAGGTCTTGGAAAAATTTATTCAGTCCGTTATTGAAACCATTTTTATAAGCGGTCAGAGTTTGATTGACAGCTCGGTTGAGGGGTCTGAGTTCGTTGTAGAAATTGGCTGACGCTTCGGCGAATTTCAACTTTGTAACAACGCATTCGTCTCCGTTGTTGCACAAGTCCCAAAATGGAACCAGGACAGTTGCTGTTCGACCGTTGTCTTCAATCTGTTAATAACAACTCCAATTTCAATGATTACTGTTTAGACAAGAGTATGCAACTGGGTACATTCTGCGTAGAAAAGATCGAAAATCTGTAAAATGGTGATAAAGTTGTTTGTAGAAAAATTATTTAAAAGAGATTAAACATCTTATCTCTGAGTGTATCTTCTATGATATGGTAAAAGTTATGGCAGTTACCTGCAGAGGACAGTCAAAACATTGTGAATGACCTACAAGCTAAAGTTTATCAAAATTTGCCGACACCAAGTCTGTATAAAACGAGGTAGTCGTGCTAACCGTTGACAACTTCCTTGAAGGATCAAATTATTTAAAGGCACTTGTTGGTCTATTAGCCATTCTAGTAGGTCCACGTCCACAGATTTGCTTGTTTTCATAGCGATGTTCCATTGATATGTATGGAGTGGCTGTCCGTAAAAGACAACATCCCTTCGTGCCGGTACAAATGTGGTTGAAACAAAAAACATTCAAAAAGGTTTAAGCCGTTCTGGCCGGTTGATATCGAATCTACTACAATTCGTCGCCCGACAACTTGTCACCCAGCAGTGTCCTAAAGCTTATGAATCAAACTAAGCGTAATCCTAAGCCTAAGCATAAGCCTAAGCATAGTGATGAGGACACATGTATAGAATAGGGCCGGAACGTTTTTCGGCGAGACTGAAACAGAGTAAAAGCTTAAGGTTTAGACTAACTTTTTTGCTTAGGCTTAGGCTTACGCTCATCCTTACTCTTAGGCTTAGACTTAGGCTTAGAAATAGGCTCATAATAGCTTATGTCTAGGCTTAGGCTTAGGCGTAGGCTTAGGTTTAGGCGTAGGTTTAGGCTTAGGCTTAGGCTTAGGCTCATCCTTACGCTTAGGCTTAGGCTTAGGCTTAGGCTTAGGCTTAGGCTTACGTATTGGCTATTACTACTGTTCCATGCGTGGTCTATACATGGGCCGTGATGAGTAACGAATTGTCGAATCGATGAAATTTTGGATTAAACGGAATTGGTCGACGAGTTGTCCGGCGACAAATTGTCTTAAATACCGTTTGATACCTTTAGGGATCTGGTCAATGCCATGGCGATGCCCCACCGATACGCGTCAAGAGTAAACCGGTCTGGTGTAATATTATTATACGTTTGTGTGTTTCGTTTCCAAGCGACACAAATTTGTCTGTACAACAATCCGTACTGAGCGATAACTTCGTAGTATAAATTCAACGTTTCGAGATAAGCGGGCGATCCGGCGAGGATTCGAAATTCACGGGGTCCAAAAAATATTGGATGATTGAGTTGTTTGGGCAGAATGTTGATGTATGGAGCCCAGGTTGATGCAGGGCCTTTGAGGCGTTCAGAGATCAACTGGAGCGCCATTGAGACTTGAAGCCAGCTTCTGAAACGGTTCAACGGGCTGAAAATCTGGGCTTATGTAAAGAACAGGGGGCGGAACGTTTTTCTGTGGGACTAGAAAAGAGTAAGCTTACGCTTAACTTTTTTGCTTGGCTTAGGTTTAGGCTTAGGCATATGCTCATTCGTACACTTAGGCTTAGGCTTAGGCTTACGCATAGGAATATGCTCATTATTACGCTTAGGTTTAGGCTTAGGCTTAGGCTTAGGCATATGCTCATTCGTACACTTAGACTTAAGCCTAGGCTTACGCTTAGGTATATGCTCATTATTACGCTTAGGTTTAGGCTTAGGCTTAGGCTTAGGCATATGCTCATTCGTACACTTAGGCTTAGGCTTAGGCTTACGCATAGGAATATGCTCATTATTACGCTTAGGTTTAGGCTTAGGCTTAGGCTTAGGCATATGCTCATTCGTACACTTAGACTTAAGCCTAGGCTTACGCTTAGGTATATGCTCATTATTACGCTTAGGTTTAGGTTTAGGCTTAGGCTTAGGCTTAGGCATATGCTCATTCGTACACTTAGACTTAAGCCTAGGCTTACGCTTAGGTATATGCTCATTATTACGCTTAGGTTTAGGTTTAGGCTTAGGCTTAGGCTTAGGCATATGCTCATTCGTACACTTAGACTTAAGCCTAGGCTTACGCTTAGGTATATGCTCATTATTACGCTTAGGTTTAGGTTTAGGCTTAGGCTTAGGCTTAGGCATATGCTCATTCGTACACTTAGACTTAAGCCTAGGCTTACGCTTAGGTATATGCTCATTATTACGCTTAGGTTTAGGTTTAGGCTTAGGCTTAGGCTTAGGCATATGCTCATTCGTACACTTAGACTTAAGCCTAGGCTTACGCTTAGGTATATGCTCATTATTACGCTTAGGTTTAGGTTTAGGCTTAGGCTTAGGCTTAGGCATATGCTCATTCGTACACTTAGACTTAAGCCTAGGCTTACGCTTAGGTATATGCTCATTATTACGCTTAGGTTTAGGTTTAGGCTTAGGCTTAGGCTTAGGCATATGCTCATTCGTACACTTAGACTTAAGCCTAGGCTTACGCTTAGGTATATGCTCATTATTACGCTTAGGTTTAGGCTTAGGCTTAGGCTTAGGCTTAGGCATATGCTCATTCGTACACTTAGACTTAAGCCTAGGCTTACGCTTAGGTATATGCTCATTATTACGCTTAGGTTTAGGTTTAGGCTTAGGCTTAGGCTTAGGCATATGCTCATTCGTACACTTAGACTTAAGCCTAGGCTTACGCTTAGGTATATGCTCATTATTACGCTTAGGTTTAGGTTTAGGCTTAGGCTTAGCAATATGCACATAATACTGTTCCGCCCCGGTTCTTTACATTGGCCAAAATCTGGAAGTAATGTTTCCACGATTGCCCTCACAGAGCCTTTCTCGGAAGAGTTCATGACACCGAGAATATTAATGCCATCAAGAATGGATGATCACTCTATGGATGGCAAACTTTGCGTGATACAAAATGGACCAGCGAGTGTTGCGTTTTACGTATACTCCATCACATTTAAGGGTTGTGTTCAGTATCATAAGCCATGCCCATTAATTTTGCAAAAAAACTTTTATTTCTGGTAAAATATATTAATAGGAGCATTCTTGTAAACCATGATCGAAATGGCCAATGTTACTTTTAGGGTCGTATCAGTAGATTAAGCGTATTCCTAAGCACAAGCCTAAGTCTAAACGTTGCAAAAGTGTATTCCTAAGCCTAAACCTAAGACTAAGCCTAAGCCTAAGCACAAAAGTGTAGTCCAGAATGTAAACCTACTCTTTTACAGACCCACTAGAAACCGGGACGACCCTAAAAGTAACATGGGCCATCAAAACAAACCTGTCAATTTTGGCTGCGTCCAATAAACGGCCAAAATCAGCAACTGCAGTGTTCGATGAGAGCATTCCGCACGAAGGCACTTCAATAATCAAATCGTCGCATTTGATTGGCTGTCGAGCTGTAAGTCCTAGGCCAGCACTTGCATGAGCTAAAAACCAATTTTACACATTTAACCCATCCCCTCATGAGTTTAGCGTGGCTGTATACTTTTGATGATGTCCGACATTGTCCATCACCGTCCGTCGGCGTCCGTCAAAGTAATTCGTGTATTGGCGCACGGTGACGGACGGCGCCAGACGGTGACGGACGGCGCCAGACGGTGACGGACGGCGCCAGACGGTGACGGACGGCGCCAGACGGCGACGGGCGTTGCCGCACGACAAGTACGGCGCCACCCTTATTCTTGGTTCTCAACTGCAATTGTTCCAAGTTCACAATCGAACAAGAATGTTGCGGTTAAAGGCGTTTAAACTGTGAACTGCACAATATATATGCATTAATACGCATTGTTTAGAAACTCTTACACATATGTTCAGTGCAAAATCTTCACAAGACGTGAGACGCCTCGGGCTCGAGTGCCGACATCTTAGAGCTGAGCGGTGATGGTAAAGTTCGTCCATCGAAGATTCCGGTATTCGAATCCTAGCGTAAACTTGAATTTGATGTAAAATAAACAAAATATTCATGTGAGAAAGTGTTAATAAAGGTGTTGCGAAAACGGTTTAAGACGTACCTGTAATTGCAACACCTTGTCCAACACGGATGCCTCGATCGCGGCACCAACGAACAAACGGACGAATCGCATCAGATCGTTCACTGTTTACGTTTTCGCCATTGCGCCACGGATCCGTTTGTTTCGCTGCAATCTCAGTGACCATACGATGCAAACTGCAAAAATCGTCAAGTTTGCACGAATAATTGCTAACTGCCGATAGTAGTGGTTTGACTTCGATTCGGTCGTCCTCGTTGCTGGAAAACATAAACGACAGACAACTTACAGAGAGAGAGCAACAGGTTTGCTAGGCCAAATTGTATTTACTATTCACTCATACAGGTTTGTAGCCAGCTCACCTTACTAAGACGGCTAAAAAAATTTCAGGAGGAACATACGAGAGTTTTCGTTGACTCACAAACTGGGTTATAAATTTTCTAGTAGGGGCCAATATTATTCCATTGGGGACTGAGCGCCCCTGGCCTCTTTTTGCCGACGGTTCGTTTGCCGTATTCATTTTGATTTGCTGAGCCATCAAATTGGGAAACACCAAAAGAAGTAGAAAACTGTGAGAGGGGTCGAATCGGCTGTCACAATTTCAAAATCAAAACTTTGTAGACCGATTTAGTTGCAAAATTGCGTTTAGCTTACGTTCGCTTCGTTCGTCAAGTTTCGTTCACTACTTAATATATACTGTATTATCGTTGTTAAAAGTTCAGTTGTTATTTGAGTAGCGAAAATAATGGTTATTTGAGTTTACAAAACAAACTGTACTATCGATAAATACATTCACAACTATTCGAGTCCTTGTAATGTTCCTATGACAACAACTTCTGAACATTAAATACAAGCTTAAACCCTGTTCACATGTGCACGTTTTGGTTGCGAGAACTTGCAGCAGAACATTTCACGCAGAACTTGCATTTCTTCATCAGCCAATGAGAAAACGGCTTCAATCAATTCAGTGAACTTGAATGGTTATTCACACATGTGAAGTAAATTTCTAGCTGTGATTTTTAATCAATCATTTGCAGCTGCACGTTTTTCGAACGTTATTTTTGACAAAACTTGCAAGTGCAAGATGCAGCTGCAAGTTCTCGCAGCAAACACTTGCACGTGTGGATAGGGTTTTAACTTCACAAAGACAACATTAATACACAATTTTACAGGGAATGATTAAGGCGCAAAGAATATTTGTCCACACCAGCCTCCCTGCGAAAATGGCAACCATAGAATGTTTTTGTAGTCTAACTATTCTGGCTGCCGAACGAAACATCCTCGACCTAAGACCCCCTTGCTCCAGTAACTTCCCCCCTGGTTTAGTTACCTTTCGCCATTCGACTCTCGCATTATTCTACTTTGAACCAGTGTCAATATTTGTTTGGTATCGAAACGTACCCTACATTCATCTTCGCCCTTAATACGGCTCCTGTAGAACGCTCATCACAGCATTCTATATTTATCTCTAAGCTAACGGTTATATTTTACTGAAAACAACATAAATTAATACTCTAAGGTAAATTCGGAAATTTCAATTTCAAATGTTACAGACTTGGGGGTCTAGAATTAGGGCCGCCAAGTGACAGACCGGGCGTGAAATTTTCTGTGTGACCGTTTCAACTTCGACAAACCAGGGTATTCGCAAAATTATTATTCTCACAAATTCAGGCTAAAATATATTGCGAGCCTAAGCCTAAGCCTAAGCCTAAGCCTAAGTCTATGCCTAAGCCCGAGACTGAACCTAAGCCTAAGCAAAACTGTATCGGATAGTGCACCAGTACTGAAGCCGCTGTTTGAAAAATATAAGCACGAATTTGAGTCTATTAAAGCTTAAAACCATCTTTTACAAACGAAAAAATTAATCAAAATTAAAAAGTTACAAGGTGTCAAATCTAAAGCGGTTTTGTAAAGGTTGCGCTATATACTTTTTTGAAATTCAGCGTCGTCCGGCGTCGTCCGTCACCCGCACGGCACGGCACCGTCCGGCGCCGTCGTACGATAACGTATGGTGGCGGACGGTGACGGACGGCGCCGTATGGATGACACACGGTGACGGACGGCGCCGGACGTGTATAGCGCAACCCTAATAGGTCCATCGCTAGCTCACCACGTTCTGATGAATCCAACTAATTTTAGGCGACCTGCTAAAACTTTCAAATGGGTTCAAAACTTTGACGCGGTCGGGTCAAAGATGTTTAAGGGGTCGCTAAGCTTCGCATGGTTTCGCTCTGGGTACGGTCCTTCTAAGAATGTTTAATCATAACAAGTAAATTGCCAAAAAGTAGTAAGCAGACAATGGTAACTAAGGACTTAAATACCATATATGCTGAGGTTTCAAGACTAAGACCAGTAAACATGATTAGATGATAATTGACCATGGAGCTTATAAATCTGCTTTGCCTAATTTATTCAATATTAAATTGTGCCAGGAAACTATTTTGTTCTCAGAACGAAGGATTTTACATATTTTTGAAACAAAATAAGAATTTGAAATTCTAAAATTAAAAACAGAGCTACTGACAAGGGACTATATTCTCAAATGGATATAACAACAATCATCAGTTAGTAATAGGTTTTCAACCTCAATAACTATTGCAGTTGCACTCAAAATTGGTACAGAAGTAGAGCGAATAATACGCGAAAAATGTGCTGAATTTTGAGCCTCAGTATTCACTGGGTCGGAACTTACAACACCTAACAGCAACAGGTGATAGGTGCGGCACACATTTGAGAATGATGTTTTTTGAAACAATGACGAGTAAAGTGAGATACAGAAGACAAAATTTCTGGTATAAAGTAAATAATGATTACAATTTAAATCGGAACCGCAGTCAGAAAGACTTGAAAAATTTTAACTTCCGAGCCAAAATGTTGACCCATAAGTCTTGTGAAATCAGCACCTTTTTGTGGCCTCACAGGCAGCTTGGAATAGCTGCAGGCCCGTTGTCAGCTCACGTTGCCAAGGGGCTAAAAATTTTACACGAGAGACATTCAGGGGTTTCTAATGAAATACAAGCAAGGTTGAAAATTTTCAAGGGGGCCAAAATTTTTCCGGTGACAGCTGGACCCCCCCGCCCTTCCCCCTTGGCTATGGTCCTGGATAGCTATCGTTATACGGGCGATATTTGAATGTATGTTGAAACGAGAAAATAAGCTTCATTTGCGTTCACTTCACTAACAATTTGGTGCTATTTTGTTTCGATTCCAGATCAAATTATCGAACCAAAAAATATGTTTCGTTGAAAACTTTTCTCTCACAAAATGTGATACATGGCCACGTAGCCAGCTCACTTTGCTGGGGGGGGCTGAAAACTTTTCAGGAGGGGCATTCAAGGGTTTTCAATGAGTTACAAGCAAGTTTGAAAACTTTCTACGGGGGCCAAAATTATTCCCCGGGGTGGCTAAGCCCCCTGCCCCCCCCCCGCTTCTGGCTACGGTCATGCTTGTAGCGGCAACAGCGTTTCAAGTGGGAACGAGCCTCAGTTAATGGTTCTTTAAGCTGTATTAATACGTTGTAGTGAAGCCTGCTTACATAAATGTCGTTTTTGTCTCGAGAAATTTTATAAGGACGTTACCCCCATCCTGTATCCACTTTATACGACCCTGTACTGGGTGGTACGCGAGCAAAATTTGTCGGTCAGAGTTAAGCCTAAACCCAAAACAAGCAATCATATGAGAAATATCGTAGATTCTCTTCCGTCCAACGAAACTGCGATGTTTCGTAAGTTTGTAATTCTTGTAAAAAATTACGCATTTTTGCAGTTTCCACTCGTCGTAAAAACGTCCTTCACCACGGCCAATGTAAAGCTGAGGGCCGTAACAGTAGTATAAGCATATTCCAAAGTCTAAGCGAAACTTATCCGCTGTGAGGAAGGAGCTACAAATACGCCAAAAACTCTTGTAAAATGGGACGAGGGGATGGGTTTATAACATACACTGCATTTTTACAGGTCCAGATACAACTTTCATGAAACAATAGAACCGCAGGGGTCATATGACCGTCACTTCCGCTTCAACCACTAAAATGTTTACCTGATACATAAGTAAATAACCAAATAAAGCATAAATTGCAACATTTCAAGGAAGTAAAATATTCAAACAGATATTTGACATAAAATTCAATTAAACTCTTGTGGAATGTTTGCTGTTGTCGTTTAAATGACATATACGTGAACGGTATTTTCTACAACATCCGCCGGTATCTTGTGCATGGTTTCAACCGGTTAGGGTGGGCCCCCTTCAGGGGTGGGCGCTTAGGAGGTTTGGGGGGTGGCTGCTCCGGCCCTGGATATATATGTATATATAGATATATATGTTTTGCCTTTAATATATGCCTTTGTTCCTATGGCGTGCGGTTTTCTAGTAATATGTATGGGTGAGACCAGTGGCGAATCCAGAAATTTTTCACGGGATCTCACCTAAGGACAGGTAGTGTAACAACGGTAAACGAGCGATCCAAAGGATAACCCAAACGCAATTTTGCAAGTAAATCTTAATGCTAAACTGCAGTGTTGGTTCCTGTGGGAAGCCATGGTCTGGATGACCCGTTTGAATCAGCCAGTGCGTGAGAGAATATTAATCTTTTGCTGATGTTTGTGATCAAAGCTTTCAAAGAATGAACGCACAAAATTTGGATTGTGTCTTTGAGAAACATACACTCACAAGATTATAACGTTAATAATTCATGAGACAACTTGAGTTTGTTCTGTTGTTGCGTGGTTTAGAATGTTACTATGCTAAGTCGCAAGGGGGGACTACAAACTTTAGTCCCCACCCCCCTTAATACTTTTCCAAGTACTTTTTCAGTTAATATCCCTAGTAGGTTTACGGATGTATATTGCCTACAATTGATATTTTTAAACAGTTGAACCGCTCCGAATGATTCCTGTCAGAGTTATGGCGAAAGAATGTAGAACACGAAAAGAGCATAAGGAACTCTAAACACAAAGGACTTCGTTTGACGTCACTGAGAACGAATCGAAACAATTGCGGGCGAAAACAATTAAAATTCAAAATTCATAGAGTTTTGAAATTTTTAATTTTATTCAATTCCACATTGATGTATTTTTGACATTTTTGAATTTATTGAATACCAAATTCAAGTATTTTTGAAGTTTTTAAATTTATTTTATTCAAAATTCAAATATTTAATTTTACTGAATTCAAAATTTAAATGTGTTTTAAAATTTACTGAATGTCAAATTCAAACATATTTGACATTAAATTTAAAAAATTCTAAATTCAAATATTTTTGAACTTTTTTAAATTAACCGACATCCAAAGTGAAATATTTTCGAATTTTTTAAATTAACTGACAGATTCAAAAATTTCGACCAGATATGAAAATGAAAAACTCTCGCGAGCGAAGTTAACTAGAAGCCAATCACAGTTATTTAGTCCGCATTCTTAATGCAAAATTTTGGTTTTGATGCGTGTCTGAGGTTGTTATGGATTAAATCATCTTTTTGACCCGTCAGTATTGTTTTCAAGGTTAAACCCATTTTAATATTGGAACAATTACCTATTCCACCTGAAACTTTTACGCTGGTACCCAGCTCGCACGCCCTGGCGGATCCATGAGGGCCACATCTCGGCCAAGGCTTCCAAACAGCGGCCCATGTAAAGATCAGGGGCGGAACGTTTTTGTGTGGGACTAGAATAGAGTAAGCTTATGCTTTAGACTATTTTTTGCTTGGCTGAGACTTACGCATAGGCTTAAGGATATGCTCATTCTTACGCTTAGGCTTAGTCTTAGGAATATGCTTATATTACTGTTCCGCCCCTGTTCTTTACATTGGCCCAAACAGCGATGAAAACCAAGATTTTGTATTAAGATTTAGCGCTAAAATAGCGTTCGGATTATTGCTCGCCTGGCTGGCGAGTTTCACTTACATTATTATATCTCTCAGTCAGATTTTGCGAAAGTTCTGTATGCACCGTTGCTCTCATTTAAGTTTGAAATTTAAACCAATACAAAAGATACACGCCAACAAATCACACATATGGGGTTAAAATTTCACAACAGGACTAAAATAATACTATCATTACAACAGGTTAAAATTGTGAAGCTAAGCCTGACCGAGGCATTGTGGCTCCGAGTTGGTTTTGTAAACACAAACCCTACGAATAGAACACGTGAAAAAGATTATTAACCAGGTCAAATCATGTGAACGCTGATAAGCTTTAGCTGTATTCTAGCAAAACGAGCGTCTACTCTATACGATATTGAGTATAGGACTTTCTCATGACGAGGAAAAAATAGGAGAAAATACTAAACCGGCACTACAGGGTTGTCATTGATCACGCGACAAAAATAGTCGGGTTTTTATGAAAAATTACTGGTAATTATTTCTAACGACAAAGGCTCGTGACACCAGAGTAAGCAATGCTTTTGCGGGCGTATGCCACGATTTTCATTTCAGAAGGGTATAATTTCGACTCAAATAGAAGCATTGTTGTGTAACCGAACGGTGTAGCGAGCGAGAAAATTTTTTCAACCTCTAATACCTTAGCGTAGGTTTATTTGTTTGGGTGGTGCAATAGGATTGATGACGGTCAGCAACGTCCGGCACCGTCTGTCGACGTCCGGCACCGTCTGTCAACGTCCGGCACCGTCTGTCAACGTCCGCCACCGTCTGTCAACGTCCGCCACCGTCTGTCAACGTCCGCCACCGTCTGTCAACGTCCGGCACCGTCTGTCAACGTCCGGCACCGTCTGTCGACGTCCGGCACCGTCTGTCAACGTCCGGCACCGTCTGTCAACGTCCGGCACCGTCTGTCAACGTCCGCCACCGTCTGTCGACGTCCGGCACCGTCTGTCAACGTCCGGCACCGTCTGTCAACGTCCGCCACCGTCTGTCAACGTCCGCCACCGTCTGTCAACGTCCGGCACCGTCTGTCAACGTCCGGCACCGTCTGTCAACGTCCGGCACCGTCTGTCAACGTCCGGCACCGTCTGTCAACGTCCGGCACCGTCTGTCAACGTCCGGCACCGTCTGTCAACGTCCGGCACCGTCTGTCAACGTCCGGCACCGTCTGTCAACGTCCGTCAATGTGCGCTATCGTACGCGAATTACTCACAATTCCATGCGGTGACGGACGGTTCCGGACAGTGACGCACGACAAGGATAGCGCCACCCTTTAACCCGTCAAACTGACCATTTATGAAAATATGTTCAATTTCGTTGAGTGTATACCGTTTCCCATTTCTGTATGCGTCCAGCTAGAAATAAGAAGTAGTGAAAGACTCAGGGCAGCCAGCCAGCATTTGGAATGACGTTCTATTAAAATTTCAAACGCAGAGTCCTTTGGATTGCAAACTGAATCTAAAACCTTTTTTACAAAATTCCCAACACAGGGTCTGCCCTCTGGTACCCCCCTTTTTCGCGGTTGCTCTGCCTTGGTGTAAGAAAAACTATTATGGTTCATTGGAACCAAGATTTGACCAAAAATAGACTGGGCAACAGGTGGTAAAATTTCAATGGTATGTTGTTACTGACCTAAAAACATTAATTATTCTTTAGTTTTGTACATATTATATATCAGGTGAAACCGGATGCCAAAAACTGACAGAGCCGAAGACGGAGTAGTGTAATCTAGTATCCGGCCGTAGCCGTTGCCGGAGCCGGATAATGAATTCAAATTTAATACTAGATTGCATTCATATGTCACGACGTTGCTTACAAATTTCCCTTTCGTGTCTTAAGGTACCCAAAGTGTTTCCAAAACAAAGTATAACATCTCACACTGATACATTTTTAACACCTTAACAACGACCGTATATATACTATTCTATGTGTTTGTAGCGTTGCGTGCAGTTGCAATATTCGTTTAACTCCTGTTCCCTTTGAGGGCATCCAGATTTATGTAGGTCAAAGATGGCTAAGATCAGTGATCGAAGTCTCAGCCTCAGTCTCGGCAAGTCTCGGTATTTCACAGGTCTTGGTTTCTTGAGTATTGGTGATTTGGAACCGACACTAGAAGTCGAAGAACTCAGCAAATGCCGGTAGACCTGTAAAAAATAGAAGTTACTATTGTTGAAGCAAGTAATGCCTGATGAATAAAATGTCGATATGAATCTATGAATTTCATAGTAACGCAATAATTCTAAAAGATATTTTGAAAACAAACAAAAGCTATGAAAAACACAAAAAACTACAAAAAAAGCATTAAAAATAATTTATTTTGAAAATTTTATTATTTTCTTTGATGCCCAAAAGTTGACCGAGACCGAGACTTTTCATGGCCGGTCTCCGCAAATCAGCTGGCTCGGATTAAAGCTATTATTTTTGTTTAGGCTTAGACTTATAGTTATAGACCCATTTTTACGCTGAAGTTTATCACATGCAAACATTTACATTACATGTATGACAGAAGAAATATATAAAAGTAAGTCAATCCATTCGATGGTACTTGGCATAAATATTTTGAAGTTTTTTAAAAATAATATTTTGCAAGTTCAATATCAAAGCCACCGCCGGACGTGAAAGACTGGGATATACAGGGATTCTGCGCATTCACAAATTTTTTAACTCATGTATAAAATAGACACTTTTACCCAGCTTTAGTCGAGTAAATCAAATGATAAAAGGGACACAAGAATTAGTGACGAATCTATGACGTGAATAAACGTCAAAAAACTTGTATCAGTCATGATACTCAATGTCGGCTGAAGACGTTTAACAAATACATATCATAGCCATTTAAGCTCACAACGCCAGAAATAGACAAAGCGTACCCCAGCTGGTGCCACAGTATATCGTATAGCCTTTAATAGAGTTAACGTCAGGGCGGGTCCATAGCCAAGAGAGGCATGGGGCTCAGCCCCAGTTTGAACAATTCCCTCAGAAAGTTTTCAACCATGCTTGTAAGTCAATGTAAACTCTTGAATGCTCCTCCTGAATAATTTCTAGCCACCCTAGAAAGGTGACCTGACTGCCGGCCGGCGTCACGGTTATTCGCATTGAATTCGGAGCCGAAACGCAATTACTTAAATTGGCTTTTTAGCAAACGGCAAACGAAAGATCGATCAAGTGATGTGAAGCTAAAAACGTTGAAATGGGGTTGGTGTTGTTGCAGAACTTGAATTATAACCAAGCGAGGGGGGACACCGGCCGCTTGCGGACGTTTTTAGATACCTTTGGTATGAACGTGGGATCAAGGGGTGTCCCATGGAAGCTATTTGACAGCCGTAGGATGGTAAAAGAGTGTCCCTACCCCCAAACTGCATACCTTCAATGATGAGCAAATTGAGTTGATAGGTTCAAATCAATTAGCATTAGAATGGCATTAGCCTTGGTGAAAAATCTTTTGCCTGCGCTGATAGTCGGACGAGCGTCTACCGTAGTCCTAATATCGAAACTGGATTCACGGGGCAACTGTGGTTCCATCTATCCAGAGCGAAGATTCTTACAAAATCAATAGAGTGGATGATCACTCTTAGACAAGAGTATGCAACTGCTGGGGTTCTGCATGGTACAAAATGTGCCAGCGCGCGTTGTCTTTTTGTCCGATCCTCCTGGTTAGGGTGATAGTCACCACTTGAACCACACGGTTATCACAGTCTTGAAGAATATAATCAAAACAACTCGAGATTAAATTGGAAATATTAGTCGAGGGGCAGGCTAAAAACGCAACGCGCCGCTGAATACACTCATTTGTATTCAAAATGTACTCAGTTGCACACTCTTGTCGGTATCCACTCTTGCTTATACCAAGAGTTGATAATGACGCTTTACAAGAGTGCGTAACTGGGCACATTCTGAGTAGAAAAGAATGTACCCAGCACGCGTTGCGTTTTTACCCAACCCCCTTTGTTTAGAGGGGAGGTACAACCTGTGCGAACCATGCCACTTTATGTATCCGGGAACAAATTGCTCTCCTTATAGTTTAATTTAGGTGTATTGATGTGATAACGACCCCCCTCTAAACAAGGGGGTCGGATAAAACGCAACGCCCGGTGGTACATTTTGTACCATACGGGACCCCAAGAGTTGCACATTTTAGCTATTATCCACTCTTGTTTATACTAACATTTGATATTAAAAAACGTTTCTGTCTACTGAATCGTTTTTGGAGTCAAATACTTCACTGGACATTTGTAAATGTGACTAATGGGTTTTGCAGATTTCCCAAAAATAACCTGGCAAAAATGAAGGCTCCCTCACATTTAAAGGTTATGGTTTATGCTTCAGCGAAGGTTTAGGTTTAGGCATAAATAATCCTCTTCCTTAACCTTTGCTAAGACTAAACCTAACCTTAGATGTAAGGGAAAGTGTACATGAGTCCACCAAATATTAATAAAAAGGGCGCTGTCTTCTTGCTCGCTTCGCTCGAGAGATTTTTACTTCATCGCATATGTTTTCGCTTAAATCCCTATTCACACGTGCTAATTTTTGCTGCGTGAACTTGCAGCTGAAACTTGTACTTGCAAGTTTTATCCAAAATGTCGGTCGAATAACCTTGCAGGCGCAAATAATCCGTTAAAAATCATAGCTAGAAATTTAGTTCACATGAGTGAATAACCATGCAAGTTCAACGAATTTATTACAGCCGCTTTTCGCGTAGGCTGAAGAAAAATGCAAGTTCTGCGTGCAATTTGCAGCTGCAAGTTCTCGCAGCAAAAACTTGCAGTTGCGAATAGGGATTTAGAGTTTAATACTAAAATTGGCGTTTGGAGTCTCGTTCGTTTTACTAACGTGGTTTCATTCACTATTCAATTTTGTGTACCGAGTAGGAAGTTTCTGGATCCGCTCGCCACACATTGACCAATCACGTATTTACGAGGACGTACGTAATAAGCAGTAATAAGTATGCCAGCATTAACGTACTCACAGGTACAATTTCTCCACAAACGCGACCGTTTCTAGCTTTTAGCGTCAAGATCCTAAAAAGTCGAACGGTAAAACAACTTCAAATCCAGCAATTCCGAGTTCAACTCTGATCTTCAAAATAAATTGCAGGTAAAATTGCATAAATTCAAGGTAAGCAATTGGGATTTAGATATCAGAAACTCAAGTAAGAGCAAACTGTGTGCGTTCATATCTTGGGAAAAAATGCAAAACCGTGCTACAACTATTACATGTTAACATAGCTAATATGCATCAAAATATTCGATAAACGATTCAGTCCAGCAAACGAGAATAACTAATATTATAGGGGTATTTCTACTGGGGCTGTGGAAATTTGATTAACATACACAACTCGTATAGTTCTCGAGAAAATTTCATCCCGGGGGAATGTCCGTAGCACCCTTTCGCCCCTCGTGTAGTTGCGGCCCTGACTAGTAACTTTTAGAGTGACAGTTATATATAGAAATAAAACTGCGTTAATAGTTGATGCTTAACATAAAGGTCTATTGCTATATCACCAGACACGTAATACACTTAGGCTAAATTGGATGCCAAAACAGGAAACAATAAAAGCTGTCAGCGTGCTGCGAAACTTTGATGAGGCCAATTTGAACCCGGCCTTGGGCCGTGGCAGTGTCCCCTGTGGACTTTCTCGGCCGGTTCCGGTCGAAATGCTATTGACAACATTAAAAGAATTCTACGTTGGGACAATGTTTTCTTGAACCTTCAACAAATCGCCCTGCCAAGGTACTATAACCTATTCTCGTTGCGGCGGAACTACGAATGATGTTTAATTAATCTATGCCTATTCTCTTAAGCATGACTCTATAAATTAAGCCTTTGTCATCCGTCACCCCACAACAACTACACAGTTATCCTTACAGGTGAGGTTGAAACTTGTCTGGGGGGGGGCAAAATTGTTTCTACCCAGCCTGCATCAGTGAAATTTCATGTTTAAATTGCACAGGCCCGTAGCCAGCTCACCTTGCTAAAGGTGCAAAATAATTTTCAGGAGGGGCATTCAAGGGTTTTCAATGACTTACAAACAAGGTTTAAAATGTTTCAGGGGTGCTGAGCCCCACTGGTCCCCCTTGGCTACGGGCCCGAAATTGCAGCTGCGCAAAACTTACACATGTAAACATGGTAATAGAGATACTATATAAACATATATAGATCTACATAAATATATACATATATAGGCCCATGTATAAAACAGGGCCGGAACGTTTCCCGACCGGACAGTAATAGAGTAAGCTTAAGCTTTAGGCTAATTTTTTGCTAAGGCGTAGGCTTAGGCTTCGGCTTAAGTATAGACTCATTCTTACGCTTAGGCTTAGGCTTAGGCTTCGCCTTAGGAATAGGCTTACACTACTGTTCTGGCCCTGTTCTATACATTGACCCATATATATTGTGTGGTCACCTATCAAAATAGTGGCCCCATCAATGGCAATCCCTGAAACCAGCTTAGAACCATTCTAAAAACAGTGTTAACGCCCAATTTAAGCGGACCAGTATTGAAGCCTGCTACGTGTAAAAATACAACAAAATACGCTTTAGGTTGGGTGACGCTATACTTGCCGTGGGGCGCCGTCCATCGCCGTCGTCGTCAAAAGTATAGCTCCCCCTTTATACTTTTAAATCGTAATTAAGGCCACCTCGAATTCTATGGAGAAATCCAAACTTAAAATATTTTAGCTAAACAGCATTCATTGGATCAATCTCTTAGCTCATTTAATATATGCGTCCGTTGTCGTGGGTGGTTAGGCATAAAAATCAGTGTTATTCGACTGTGGTTAATTAGGTTTAGTCTTGCACTGCAGATACAATTAATGTTATTTGCATTATTTACCGAGTGTCATTTCCTACACTTTGGCCAGTTTAAATTAGTTGATTTGTAAAAAAATAAACTTAGGTTAAATGGCAGCAACCAGAGCGGGAAGTGGGTAAGGTTTTCGTTACCTCACCTGAGCTTTACACACGCAAACAAGCATTTTTACCCGCGGGTATACTCGCGCCAAAAACATCTACCCACGACCCACTTTTATCCGCGCCTGAGAAGTTTAACCAGTATTTTAAAGATCGCTGCTGATTCGCGCTTTAATGAAGTTTTGCGATATTGCTTCAATGAATTTTACAAATGAAATTTTACTGGAAATAACAAAATTATACAAAACAAGCTAACTAAAGCACGGACTGCACCTGACCAGAAATATAACAGACAATAGCGTAGGTTTTTCACTTTAAAACTTAAAAGTTTGCCGCAGGTAAAAACTGTCAATTTTTACCCGCGTCATAAAAATCTTTACGCGCGGGTAAACCCGCGCCTGAAATTTTTTACCCGACCCGTGTTTACCCGCAAGAAAAGCGCGACTACCCGAGCGTACCCGCGAGTAATGTCCCACTCTGGCAGTAACCTACGGTTGCTACGTATAAAAAAGTCGATAATTAATGCTTCAAAGTACAGCTTTCAAACGTATTATTGAAGTATAAAGATTAATGACATATAAAAATATACACGAAACCTACAAGTTTCCATATCGTAAAATATATGAATAAACGAACCCACAAGCTCTTACTAACCGAACAGTAGACGAAGGCATAACAGGAGGCCGTAGCCACGGGCGGGCAGGGTCGACTCAGCCCCATTCTAGAAAAATTTTCACCTCCCCTAAATATTTTTCAACCTTGCTTGTAAGTCAACGAAAACTCTTGCACGACCCTCCTGAAACATATTTAGCCTCCTATCACGATGAGCTGGTTACGGGCGAGGGCAGAGTAGAAGCGAACTTGAAGCGAAACGCAATTTCTGCACGAAATCTTAAGACAAACTTTTGGGTTTGAGAATCTGACGGGGTTGGTACGTGCCCGCGCCTACTTGATGCGGCACTAGAAAATAGGCGTCCACGCGGGTTAAATAATAATCCCCAAATTGGCAATTAGAAAAAAATGAAAGATAGAGTACTGTTCTTATATTTTCAAAACTTTGTGGCGTTGTTAAATTTTCAGGAACCCATTCAGTTTAAATTTACGACAAACCCCCTTTGGTAAACGTCAATTTTTTAGTCGAACATTTAGTTTCGTTTGAAAAATATATGACATTTTGTTGCAAAAATATAGATAAACCAATGATTATTGCAGATGTATGATGGATTAGCAACCCATTTTATAGTCAATTCAGCTAAAATGTATTTAGTTGCTCACAGTATACTCTATGCTCGAACGAGTCAAATTCAAAATTTGAGCGCAACATTGGTTGGAAAATACCCGAGCCAGCCCTCCTTTAAATCTGCTGCTGTCTCTAAATTGAGTCATTACAAAATTGTAACAAACTTTTCAACGCAAGTTTAAATTCAATTTAAGTTAGGCTTTTTTTGAAAAATTGAATCATTTTTAACTGACGTTAAAATTCCAAAATGTTCTTTTGAAAAATTAAATCACATTTTCAACTCGCGTTCAAATTTTTAAAACATTGTATTGTTTCTGATGAGCACTTAATTGAATAAATATACCCAACAAACATTGTAAACATCTGTGATTGTCCCGTTTTGCAGCGGTACAGAAATTTTAAATCAATGATGAACTCGGCAGGAATGGGAATTTGTTGGGGCCGGCAACAGAAAACTACTGAAATATTGGGTTTTAAGATAAAATTTGCCAGCCGTTAACGATGCGCATTATCAAATCTACACTGCAAAAAATGGTGAATCAAATTGACTCTCTCCGAAATAGGCTTTTCCTGACTACACAAACTGAGCCAAAATTCGAGTCTGCCAGAGTCAATTTGGCTCAATGAATCGCTCAGTGAATCGAGTTTGTCTCTGGCGGAGTCGAATTTTGATTCAGCTGTGTAGTCAGGACAAGCCTATTTCGGAGAGAGTCAATTTGACTTACCATTTTTTGGACTGTAGAAACGTACTCAAGTGAAATAAATACTTAATATATTAACACAAATCTGAACGTGTTACATTTATCAGTTCAGGCATTGTAACCTTGGTCTAATTGAAATTGTACACTAATCGTGCATCTTTAATATAACATCAAATGAATGCTTTCTTAGTCTGACACCAGCTCAATGTTGGCATCAATTTGTTTTTGCTCAAAAAGTTTTTTATCGTTTACTTGTAACTTTTGAACCAATGAATGGTGAGCTTCGAAAATTAGCAATTTTTTTAGATTTTATATGCACACATCCTTTGCAACTTTTAGATGGTCGATTGCAAAAAATTTCAGGTTTCAAAACCTATCAATAACTGGCAAATATTATATATATATATATATATATATATATATATATATATATATATATATATATATATATATATATATATATATATATATATATATATATATATATATATATATATATTAAAATTATTAAACAATGAGACAAAACTGCCATATTTTGAAAAAGTTGCAATGTCAGGTAAACACATTAAATCTAAAAACATTGGATTGCACGTTTAATTTAGGTTCAAATTTTCGGATTATGGCCGACTCGAGTATATGCAACGCCAGGTTGGAGGAGTGGTTGACAGTTTTTGGCCAGGTGTCCAGGATCGAAAAATCATCAACGGAGCAATATTTTTACAATGTTCCGAAACCGCTGAAACCAATTTACTGGTGGAGGTGTTTTCACACAATATACACCTTCCATTTTGATGGGGGTAAAGTTTGCCTAATTGACTAAAATCAATAAAAATTTACGGGCACTAAAATTCTCCGCTTATATATTGGTGAGCAATTATTGACTGTGACAACCGTACCTTCTTCGAATTACGGGGGTCAGGCCAAAATGCAACGTGTGCTGGTACATTTTATGAAATGGATTTGTGCGTCAGTTGCACATTTCTGCAAGGCGGACTCATCCACTCTTGGTTGACTGAACATTTTCAGAGCCATAAATTCAAGGAAAAGACCTTATAAGAATCATACCACAAAAGCTATAATATTTTAAGCATATGACGTGCAATCATAACGTTTTAATACTACAAACCAACAAACAAACCTACCACCGAAACAGTAAGAAAAAACCAAACAAAAACAACAGTTTCGTAACCGAAACGGAACCGGAGGGGTTTAGGGTCTACAATAATATGACCCCTTGAAAAGTTTTAGATCTGAAAAATTGTACTCATATTTCTCATGAACTATGGACCCTTTAACGATTTCAGCTTGGCGCAAGGCCTGCAAGCCCGAAGTTACTGGATGTCAAGAACGACATGAAAAATAAAGGTGGGATATATTCCATACTCAAATTTGTGGGAACAAAATAGAAAATCCTTTGAACAGAATATTTTCGGAACCCCAGACTTAAAGTCAAAATTGTAGTTCATGAGTTTACCCCCATCCGGTTGAAGTTAATACATGCCGGCCTAACCGGGTACAAAAGACAAGATGAACCGGGGCTTTATATATTTTGCTATCTTCAATCTGTGAACTGGCGAGCAAAAATGCTGACACTGCTTTCTTTGTACGCCAACCAAACGGAATCGTAGAAGCGGGGTCATGTATTCGTCCCTTAGATTTGTGGCGTAAAAAGGCAAACAGGCTTTAGAATAATAATCAACTGACTTCTTGTGTCATTCGCACAATGAGGTTTCTACCGTCTTGAAATGGATTTCAAGTTGTACCCCTGACGCCGGGCCGTTTTGCCGGTGTTAGGGAATTGATATGTTCACAGTGGAATGGGTGGGTAGGGAAACGCGTGGGTAGGGTCCCGATACCCTCAATACAAATAGATATTTGGCCAATAGAGGCATCTCTTCGTGGTAGTTGGTCAATGATAGGCTAATTCCAAATTTGAAACCAATATTCAAATATCTTTTTCAGGAATGAGTGTCTCCCCACGATTTAAGTATTTTTTCGGGACAGCGGCTGGTTTGGTTTTTGTGGAACATTTGTTTGCACAACGAAAATGACTTTTAAACTGCGCATTTGCGTATGCAATGACTTATATTCTGCAGATGCCAAATATCCCAAGGTCTGTTAGCAAATCAAATCGTTGCTCGAAATGACAAAAATAAAACCGATTCAGCCAATGGCGTACAGGGTCGAAGCCGGGATTTCAATTCTGGAGAGAACACTGCCGGATTTATAGGGGGCTGGTGCGTATGCCCCTTTGCCTTGGCAGAATATTTTTTGTGGCAAAATGGTAAGGTACCTTACCTTACCATCTTTGCCGTCAGAAAATTTTCGCGTTTAAAGCATACAGTAAAAATTGCGTTTACTAACTTTTCCCAGACAGCCATCCGTCAGAAATTTCTGGATTCCCCGCTTCGAGAGAATAACCTCGTGTAAAAAAGTTTATCACCTCGACGACCTAAAAGGTTCTGTTCAAACTCGGCCAAAATTGATTTGGTTCTAGTTTCCCTAGAAATTTCGGGAAGAGGGTCCTACCATCCCAAATATGTGGACGCCCCCCCCCCCTCCTGGTAAGTGTTCCCAAAAAGCGGGCTTGGGACGGTCCTAATTTCGAAACAACTATGAAAAATATTGGGGTTTCGTCTCTAACGAGTCACACAACTTAATTAAGTCAAAATCAGTTGCGGTGCCGAGGGGATAAAAACGTGCGTTTCCTATCAGGCCTGCCGTTCTGAGACGTTCTCGATACAAATGGTTTGTTTGAAGCTCAAAATGGGCTTTTTGACTAAATACCATAAAAATATGACGCTAACATGACAGAAAATAAAAAAATCTTGCGTTTTCGGCACAATTTCCGAATATAAGCGAAATATTGGCTAATGTAAAGAACACGGCCGTAACAATAACATAAGCATATTCCTAAACCTAAGCCTATTCCGCCAAAGCCTAAACTTTTCTAAAGACGTTTTGTAAAAACAGTAAAATTTCTTCACACAACAATTATACGCTGTAAAAAATGGTGAGTCAAATTGACTCTGTCGGAAACAAGCTTTTCCTGACTACACAAACTGAGTCAAATTTAACTCCGCCAGAGTCAAATTCGAATCACTGTTGACTCTGGCGCAGTCAAATTTGACTCAGTTTGTGTAGTCAGGAAAAGCCTGTTTCCGACAGAGTCAATTTGACTCCCCATTTTTTACAGTGTATATTATATATCAATTTCGTTGTTTATATATACAACCACGATGTCCATAAATCGGAGTTTTACAGCAAATATTTTTTCTGAAAAAGCTTAAACTTTCAAATTTAGAAAACTTTAAGTGTGGTGTGATACTTGTCGTCCGGCGCCGTCGATCCCGACGGTCGACCAGCGCCAGTCGTCGACAAATTGGTGCCATGCGGCAATTCACGTGCGTTGCCGTGCGGCATCAGATGACATTAATTTAAACAAACTGCATGCGCAAGAAATTCAAGTGACTTTCAACTGCTGGTCACAAATGCGAATTAAATTCAATAGAATGAATTCCAGTGAATAATTGGCAGATGCAAGAACTTCAAAGTTGCTTGTGACCAAATTTGCACATGCAAGTTGCACGTGCAACGTTTTGCTGCAAAAACTTGCACGTTTGAATAGGGTGACAATTTAAAATTAACATGGATCCACTGGTGATTCGGTCTGATTGAAACATTTCTGTTGATCCCACCTGATCAATTACGACAAATTGCAGTGTGACAAGCATTGAAATACCCCCAAGCCTGGTACAAATCGGTCTATTACAAATTTTCTGTTGACGTATGGTGTTTAGCGAGTTGCTGTATACTCTGACCGAATAAAGGGTGGCGCTATACTGTTATTAAAACTTTTGATTGACTTTAATCGCCGTTCGACACTGGCCATCACTGTACGATATTGTACGCAATGGCGAAGAACGGCGACGGACGTCTCCCACCGCAGGCGTACGCGAGGGCGACGGACGGCGACGGACGTCTCCCATCGCAGGCGTACGCGAAGGCGACGGACGACGACGGACGTCTCCCACCACAGGCATACGCGAAGGCGACGAACGACGACGGACGTTTCCAACCGCAGGCGTGCGCGAGGGCGACGGACGGCGACGGACGTCTCCCACCGCAGGCGTGCGCGAGGGCGACGAACGACGACGGACGTCTCCCATCGCAGGCGAACGCGAAGGCGACGGACGGCGACGGACGTCTCCTACCGCAGGCGAACACGAAGGCGACGAACGGCGACAGACGTCTCCCACCCCAGGCGAGCGCGAGGACGACGAACGGCGACGGACGTCTTCCACCGCAGGCGTACGCGAGGGCGACGGACGTCTCCCACCGCAGGCGTACGCGAGGGCGACGGACGTCTCCCACCGCAGGCGTACGCGAGGGCGACGGACGTCTCCCACCGCAGGCGTACGCGAGGGCGACGGACGTCTCCCACCGCAGGCGTACGCGAGGGCGACGGACGTCTCCCACCGCAGGCGTACGCGAGGGCGACGGACGTCTCCCACCGCAGGCGTACGCGAGGGCGACGGACGTCTCCAACCGCAGGCGTACGCGTAGGCGACGAACGGCGACGGACGTCTCCCACCGCAGGCGTACGCGAAGGCGACGGACGGCCACGGACGTCTCCCATCGCAGGAGAACTATAGCGTCACCTTAACTTATGGAATAACCTATTTGACTTTTCAAAATATGGCAAAATTAATATATTTAGCCTTCTAATAGGTTTGAACGAGTTCCATTGTTTTAATGCATTAACAGTGATGTGGAACAGATCAAACCGAAGATATTTGTACATCGATACGCTGATAAATTTCAAGTTGGAAGCGGAATGTAGTTTACTGCATCCAGCTTAAGTGACGTACTCTCCGATCCATGTAATTTTCGATCCGATCCGATCCTACGTTCGATCGCGAGTCGGATCAGTTAAAGCTCATCTGATCTGTATTTATCACTACTATTTCGCTATTAAATTTTATCTCTGTTTCGCGGTATTTCCGGTTCCGGGCGGTGATACGGCAGACCCGTGGATGATATCCATTATAGTAGGGACTTCGAGTTCTGAA
Organism: Enoplolaimus lenunculus; assembly: GCA_030248215.1. Lineage (NCBI taxonomy): Eukaryota > Metazoa > Nematoda > Enoplea > Enoplida > Thoracostomopsidae > Enoplolaimus > Enoplolaimus lenunculus. The sequence continues at coordinate 27,264 of JASANG010000558.1, forward strand.
AACGTTTTGACGCTACGCCAACCGAAATTATGTTCCATTTAGGCAGTTGTATGACAAATTGACAAAAAAACTTCCGTGACGCCAACCTTAGGTCCGAAGTACATATCGCCATTTCAAATCCGTTCTATTTGCCAGACCGCTACCTCTTCTAATATATCATTAATAGGTGAATTAGGGCGACACTATACTTATCGTCCGCGCTGTCTGTCACAGATGGGCACCGTCCGTCGCAGTCTGTAACCAAACGATATCATACATGAGTATTTCACGTACGGCCCATGTAAAGATCAGGGGCGAAATGTTTTTCTTAAAAAGAGTAAGCTTAAACTTTAGACTAATTTGTTTGCTTGGCTTAACAGGCTTAGGGTTACGCTTAGACTTAGGAATAAATTCATTGTTACGATTAGGCTTAGGCTTAGGCTTAAGAATAAATTCATTGTTACGATTAGGCTTAGGCTTACGAATAAATTCATTGTTACGATTAGGCTTAGGCTTAGGCTTACGAATAAATTCATTGTTACGATTAGGCTTAGGCTTAGGCTTAGAAATATGCTCATTCTTTACGCTTAGGTTTAGGCTTAGGCTTTAGGCTTACGAATATGCTTGTAATACTGTTCCGCCCCTGTTCTTTACGTTGACCTCACGTACGATACCTCGCAAAAAACGTAGGGTAACGAACGGCGCCTGACAGTTCGGACGTTGCCGGATGTCATCAAAACTACAGTGCTCCCGTTATCCGTAAACTGCATCCAGCTTAATCTAGTATTCTGATACGTTAAAATTTGGTTCTCGTTAATACATCCTGTATTGGTTGGTAAAAATTAACCATGCCGAATGTTTCAAAATTATTCAAACACCAGATGCTTTTAAACTGTTTTTGAAACTTAATTTTTAATTATGTTTCTTAAATGATTAAATGAGTTTTGTTAATTTAAACATTTTTTATTTCAGGTCAATCGAAAGAAAACAATTCGCGGTGATTATGAATCTTCTGGCTCGACAAAATCTTACTTGCTGTCAGGTGCACAACCGAAGAGGCGGGCGGAATACATGAACCATATTCCTGAGCCTAAACATAAACGTTAAGCGTAAATATCAGCCGTAATCCTAAACCTAAAGCTAAGTCAATGCAAAAATAGTCTAAAATCTAAACGTACTCTGCCGCAGTCATGGGACGGTCTGACATGTAACATGGGAATATACTGGTTCACCATTACAGGTAATGATTTGTTTTTGATTCTGGTACAAAAGCAGTTGTACATTTACACTTCCACCCACAGGTTTTATGCTTAGGCTCAGGATTAGGCTTATGGTTATGTTTAGGAAAACGTTTGCCTAAACCTAAGAAGTCTAAACATGAGTCTAAGCGCTAGTGGATTCATAGGTGAGCCACCCATGCTTAGGTCTCGTATTGTTGATTAAAAACAAAAATTTTGTATTAAGATTTAGTACTAAAATGTATTTGATTTCTCGTTTCACCATAATATGTCGGTATTGCGTCAACTGTTTATCGAAATGAGTCCTTATTGTACTTACCCTCCTGGTTCGGATGCTTTTCAGTATCCTTTGATTGAGGTTTGGGATGAATTATTATTTAAACGGCAGTTTCTGGTTTGGCAGATAATTTTAGCATAGAAATTTTATGAAATTTTTCATTGTTTAAAGTTTGCTCAGTTTTATCAAGAGTGGATGATCACTTTTTATAACAAAAGTGTGCAAATGGGTACATTCTGTGTATTAAAGAATGTACCCGGCATGTGTTGCGTTTTTGGCCTACCGCCCCCCCCCTTATCAATAGTGCATGATACAAGAGTATGCAACTCTTGGGGTTCCGCATGGTACAAAATGTACCAGCGGGCGTTGCGTTTTTGGCCGACCCCCCTCTGCTTAGAGGACGCTCTAAATCACATGAATACCTCAAATTTTATCTATAAGGGAACCATGTATGATGCCGCATACATAAAGTGTCACGGTTTTCCCAGGCTGTACAAGCGCAAAAACGCAACGCGTGCCGGGTTCATTCTTTTCTACGCAGAATGTGCTCAGTTGCATACTTAAGATTTATACTGATTTTTTTGCTTGGCTTTGGCTTAGGCTTAGGCATAGAAATATGCTAATTCTTACGTTTACTCTTAGGCTTAAGCTTTGGCTTACGCTTAGAAATATGCTCATTATCACGCTTCATCTTACGCTTAGGTTTAGGCTTACGAATCTGCTTATAATACTGTTCCCTCCATGTTCTTTACATTGGCCGGTTTCAACAACACAAAGATCGCTTCCCGGTTCTGGTAGACTGTTTGTTGTTTATTGCCAGATTCTATCAGCAACCTGGCGTTAAAGCAAATAATTATTAGTCAGTTGGAAACAACTATGATTTCGGATCGATATTTCAGACCAATTTGACACTTTTCTTAGAAGATGACCTGTAAAAATTTGTTATTTCTGTGTTTAAAAATAAGTTTCAAACGTTTTTTTTAAATTTTTTTTAACTTTTAGCTTTGATAACTGCTGAATCTTCCAGATAATTAATGTTTTGTAATTTAAATTGTGTTATCGTGTTTAATAATAACTAATCATACCAGGTACAGAACTTGGTTTTGAGCTAACTTGTACCCACCTTGAAATCGGATGTTTGTTTCCGGCATAAATCGGTGTCTGTTTCTGTTATAGAATCAGCGGAAATTTCGTTATTTTTATGCTCATAATATTTGTTGTAATCACATATAAAACACGCGATTTTTCTTCAGTAGTTATTCGATTTCATTTAAAATCGCAAAATAAATGTTTGCACATCCGCTATTTTTTCTTCAAAATTTCTCAAAGTCCAGTAATTTGTGAATTGTACTGGCTGAAAAATTATAAAACATTTTTTAAAGTTTTATACATCAATATCCGTTTTTCGTTTTCGTTATTTTAATCATTATCCGGTTCCGTTGTTAAGCTTGTAGTGTTAAGGGATACAATTAAACGAATAGCCTTGTACGCTAGCGTTACGAAACTAAACCGAACATTACTGGTATAAAATATACGTCTACCTGGACCAATGTAAAGAACTAAGGCGGAACAGAATGCGGCGTTCACGTTATAACTGGGGCAGCTTGGAACACGTTTTGTCTAAGTTGATTCGACGTCAACATAAAATTTTGTGATCTGAATAGCGGTTATGTAGACAAAATGTGAATGTCACATGACATTGACTTTCAAATCACTGATGTCAAGCGATCATCATTTACAGATAGCCATTTGTCATATGATACTGCGGAACATTTACGCGAATATCATATGATATTCCAAAATTCTACTAAATATCATATGCTATTTATACAGGACAATGGAATTTGTGTGAGCTAATAAAACTGTAAAAAGTCGGATAATGCTGCATTAAATGATTTTGCAAGTTGAATTAGCTTCTACGTTTCTGTTTCTCGCTAAGTTTTCCCCAAAATATATTCCTAAGTGCAAATAATTCAAATTTTAAATTTTAGTAGCATATGACATTCTACAGGACAATCAAGCTAGTTTACCACAACTTTGCAGACATTTTCAAACATATCATATGATACTCGCAGACAATATTTGGAATATCATATGATATTGTAGTACAAACAGTAGCTGTCAGATCAGGATATAGCTGTCAGATCAGGATACTAAACAATTCAAATTTTTTGAATCTGATAGCGGATAAACGGTCAGGCAAAATGTTACCAGCTATAGTCATAGAGACAAAACGTGTTCCAGCCCGGTTATAACGTGAACCCCGAAGAATGTGCATATTCCTACGTCTAGGCCTAAGCCAGCAAAAAATAAGTATATATGTTAAGCTTACTTTTTTCTAGTCCCACGGAAAAACGTTCCGCCCCTGATCTTTACATTGGCCGGAACTAGAAACAGGAATAAAATAACAATACAATCAGATCATTTATGAAAGTGTTACACCAGGAAAATATGCCTTCGGAAAGACCATTGCAAGGATTGTATTCGATGGGGTTTTATGGCTCTCAGGGCTGATGCCGATAAAGGTGGTGCAAAATAAGTTCCCTAGAAAAACATTAACCACCTTTGGAAATTGTTTGACCACGTCACAATATGTACATATGACCCCCAACATGGCAGTAGCTTGCACAACTTTCTTAACGCCAAGTTGCTCTGTAAATTTAGCCAATTTAAAGAACTAAGGTGAAACAGTATTATAAGCAAATTCTTAAGCCTAATCCTAAGCTTAAGCCTAAGCGTAAGAATGAGCATAATGTAAAGCCTAAGCGTAAGCCTAAAGCGTAAGACACGCAAAAAATTAGTCTAAAGCGTAAGCTTACTGTATTGCAGTCTCACAGAAAAACGTTCCGCCCCTGATCGTTACATGGGCGTAAATTTTACAAAAGGCTACGCAAGGATTTTAGACGACTTACAAGCAAGAATGACCCTGTTTATGCGAGAAGTTCAATCTTTTCTACGGGGAGCGAAATCCGTCAGCCCTCTGTAGCTACGGCAAGCTCTATGAAACATTTTAGGGTTTTCTAATGTTCGGCTGCCGGGGCAGGCCATTGTTTAATCAAATACGGCCACAAAATCGATTTTGTTTTTATGAAAAGACTTCGAAAGAAACATCTTGGCACTCAGACCAAAATGGTATATTGACTTTGGCTTTTTGCCTTTTGGCACACATGTTTGATCCATTTATCACTCTTGAAATATATATGTTTATTATAAATATCTATTATATATGTATATAAATATATTTTTTTGTAAATATATTTAATTAATTTAAAAATTATATATATGTATATATAAATATATTTTTTGTAAATATATTTAAATGGAAAATTAGCCATTTCTTGCATAGAGTATACTATGATCAACTAATTTCAACTTGTGTTCGAGCAATTACACATATATGCAGTACAAAAACTCTGCAAGACGTTGGAGCACGTTTGCCTCGAGAAGCAATCTCCTATGGCTGAGCGGTGACGATAAACGCCTCTTAGCTGTAACTTTGGTTTTGGCTCAACTGATAGTTGAAAATCAAATTTGAAATTAAATAAAAATATATTCGTATGGAAATTGGTTAAAATTCGAAATCAATTTAATTAATTTTTTCGACTCATTTTCAGTCAAACCCAACTTTGTAGCTAAAACTGCTCACTTTTGCGTTCAGTTTCTCAAACGGTTTCAGCACCGAATAACTGTTAATGATAGGTCTTGTAACTTTCAAACCAATCAATCTTTTTGACCATTGAAATTAGGCTCTGTTTTGGCCTTTGGCTCGCCGTGCGGTATCGGGTCAATTTTAAGATGTTTGCATCTTATACAGTTCACTTTGTTCAAACTGTATATATATACACACATATATACATACATATATACATAATTTTGTACATATTAAATATATATACTACATACAGGCCAGAATACGGTCCCTAGGTTCACCAACAATGCCAAATATGGAATCGTTTAGGCAGAACCAGTTACTGTTTTCGTGCTTTACCTTTCACCCTTGGGTCCATTTTATTCTGGCTCGCTAACCTGTAAAAACGATTATTTTAAACCGTATTTCACGCCAGTAAAGTCTCGATATCAAACAAAAAATATGTTGAAACCTTTGCCAGTTTCGTAGTCAGGCGCGTTTTTTTAAACGTAAGTTTTCGGGCCAATCGAACCGAAACCTAAAACTTTTGCGGCTCAGTGTGAACTGTGTAGTCATAGAGAGTGCAACGAAGGATTTCATTACCGACCGGGATAACCTGGAGTTGAAGGTATTTCCAAACCAGCGTAACGAGAACATGCTTTTGATTTCTACCGGTAAGCCTACAACCTGTAAGTTTTCCTCAAAATGTCGGATATCCTGCCCCTCCCGTTTCCGCGCCTGTCTGCGGTTTCAACATCCACAACTCGGCGTTCAATTGGGAATTCGCCACATCTGAAGGTTATTTTGCGTCGCGTGTTGAACAGCCATCGTCGCATATTCGATATATTTTATTCTTCGCATGTGACACATTAATTATTACTTGTGTCGTACATTTTAAAACGGGATCAGGATAAAGTTGTTTGTGAAACTTTTCAAATTTAAAAGCGGCGAAGGTAAATCGAATCCATCGGGACCCTCGAATCAAAAATTTTCACACCGTCCCACCTGGAAAGACTTCAGCTGGCAACCGGTGCAGATATCGAAAAATTTATTTTATTTTCGAGAGTTCCGGTTCCTGTATTTTTAATTATTTCAAAAGTAAGAATATTTACCTCTCGAATAGTTTTTTGTAATTAGCGCATCATGGGTTTTGCAAGAAATTACGAAAGCGAGCAGTTATGTTCTATGAAAATTTAGAAGCAGGGGTTAATACAAACTGAACAAACATCTAAACCTCCAGGTGAAATAATTTCAAAAGGGGGGTTTGATCTCTCACCCCCTTGGCTCCGCCATGGCCATGCATGAACAACTTAATAAACCCTCTGGAACAATTTAGAAACCAATAAAAAGTATTTACCGCGGTTGTCAATTACGCCATATCCTATCACGTGTTCTATAAATTTTTTCGGGGGCCCCCCAGTCACAATTGTTCAGCTCGATGCAGGCCTACGGTGGGATACAAAATATAAGGGGCAGTCAACCTAAATATATTTCAGATGTGGGGTCAGGTTAAATTGTTGTGATAAAATGGTAAAGTTCCCCATACCTTACAATTTTTCGTCCTCAGAAAACTTTGGTGGTAAAATGATAACGTCCCTACCTTACAATTTTTTGTTCTCAGAAAACTTTGGTGATAAAATGATAACGTCCCTACCTTACAATTTTTTGTTCTCAGAAAACTTTGGCGATAAAATGATAACGCCCCTACCTTACAATTTTTTGTTCTCAGAAAACTTTGGTGGTAAAATGATAACGTCCCTACCTTACAATTTTTCGTCCTCAGAAAACTTTGGTGGTAAAATGATAACGTCCCTACCTTACAATTTTTTGTTCTCAGAAAACTTTGGTGGTAAAATGATAACGTCCCTACCTTACAATTTTTTGTTCTCAGAAAACTTTGGTGGTAAAATGATAACGTCCCTACCTTACAATTTTTTGTTCTCAGAAAACTTTGGTGATAAAATGATAACGCCCCTACCTTACAATTTTTTGTTCTCAGAAAACTGTGGTGATAAAATGATAGCGCCCCTACCTTCCCATTTTTCGTCCTCAGAAAACTTTTGTGATAAAATGATAACGCCCCTACCTTACAATTTTTTGTTCTCAGAAAACTTTGGTGATAAAATGATAACGCCCCTACCTTACAATTTTTTGTTCTCAGAAAACTTTGGTGATAAAATGATAACGCCCCTACCTTACAATTTTTTGTTCTCAGAAAACTTTGGTGATAAAATGATAGCGCCCCTACCTTCCCATTTTTCGTCCTCAGAAAACTTTTGTGATAAAATGATAACGCCCCTACCTTACAATTTTTTGTTCTCAGAAAACTTTGGTGATAAAAATGATAACGTCCCTACCTTACAATTTTTGCGTTTACACAACTTTTGCCAGCCCGTCTTCCCGTCGCAAATTTTTGGATCCGTCTCTGGCGTCACTTCTTAGACCCTGTTTTGGTGGTAAGAAACCGAATTCTAAAGTCATTTTTCATGTGTCAGACTTTGGCTTTGTAGTTCTCCAAAAACATATGGGCGTCCAAAAACAGGAAAAAGCTGCCGCCTTAACTGTCTATATTCCTCCTCAGACCGCACCAACGGACTAATTTCAGCCTCGGGGTGAGGTTATATTGTTTAAGACTGCAAGACGAACTATCTTAAACCCCTCGACCCGAAATACGGTAGCTATGTATTTAATGTTGTGAAAAAAGATGTTTTTAGTTTAAACAGTTTTAACTGGGCAAAGTTTGATATTTTTTCAGTGAGTGATTTAGGTGTACCTTCAATATTTGATGCCGAATCATTTCTGATGTAGTTGTAGCCCCTCCTGTAAGTGTTGTAAAATTGACCGAATGCATTTTATAAACTTGTTTAACCCCATACTGTAGTGACCTAAATAAGAGGGGGTAATAAGATTGGGGGTCTCTATTTTGAGTCACGATCAATAGGAGTCCGTATCTCTAATAAGAGTCCGTAAGCGGATAGAGTCCCTAAACCCTAATTAGAGTGAATAAATGTCAATTAACTCTAATTGTAGTGCATAAATGACTGCAAGAAGTTCAAAACCTTAAGCCATACTTAAGTTTTAAAAGTACATTCCTAACCTTGCATTATCGCTCAAATTTATGATACAAGACAAATAAACATTTAATTCAACGGATAGTTGTAATACCGGATATATATCAGTAACGAAGGGCGGCGGAGGGCGGGTTAAAAATCAATAACAGTTGGTAACCGAATAACAGGGAGGTACCCTCTGGAGAGGCCAAATAAATATCAGTCCCCCTCTTATTCGGGTCACTACAGTAGCATGTTCTGCTAGCTACGGGTGTGCTTCAACTGAGTACAATGTCGAATTAATCGTTTTAGAAGATAGACTTGTTCCCATGAGGATCTGAAGCGAACATATTTATGTTTTTTATAATATGCTATTTTTTCTAATTAAAGTATTTACAACATAGATACAAGTTCACAGTCCAGACGAGAAAGTGTTAAAAGTTCACCGACCGAATATAACCCTGCTATCCCTATGTGAAGGTTGAGTGGACCACGTTTATTCGTATTTATGTCATATCTAACATAAGGCACAAGGGCCAATGTAAAGAACATGGGCGGAACAGTATTATAAGCATATTACTAAGCCTAAGCCTAAGCCTAAGCCTAAGCCTAAGCCTAAGCCTAAGCCTAAAGCCTAAGCCTAAGCCTAAGCATAAGCGTAAGAATGAATATATTCCTAAGCCTAAGCCTAAGCCTAAAGCCTAAGCCTAAGCCTAAGCATAAGCGTAAGAATGAGTATATTCCTAAGCATAAGCCTAAGCCAAGCAAAAAATAGTCTAAAGCTTAACCGTGCTCTATTGCAGTCCCATACAAAACCGTTCCGCCCCTGATCTTTACATGGACCGGCACAAGCTGGGGAAGTCAAATTTTGCGAACATTTGATACCTAATACATTTCGTGAGTGAGTAAACTTTAATTACTGAAATCTGTCGCCGCTCCAAAGTTAAAGGTTCGCTGAGTCTGCGCCCATTTGGGTTGGATTGGCGTTGGCTCGTTTTCGTTCGTATAAAAGTAAAATTTCAACAACGTTGTTCCCTAAGGGGGGGGGTAGTGAACTGCTCATGTCAACATACCAGGGTGCAACTGGAGGTGAAATATATCGAAGCCAAAGCCGCAGGTCGACAAAAATTGCCAGAACCGATTTTGAAGCTGACGGTGAGGCGAAATGTGTTAAAATGATGTTTAATTCGCTAATTTTAGCAAATTTCTGTAAGATGTTGAAACAGATTTTGATTTTACGCTTGTTATTTACGAATTCTCGACACTTTGTTGTTCAAAATTGTAAAAAATTTAGTGAAACGCACCAAACAAAGAAATTTGTAAAACTATGCAGAATTTCACTACCGAATTTCCCTGATCCTCTGGCAGAAAATCTATTGGAACAGAAGATACCGTGAGACGTTCGTGATTTGCTAGATATATCAATGTAATTACCATAAACTAGTCAGCCAGTTTAGCGCAAAAGTTACCAAATACGCAACAGTCTGTATGCAAATTTTCTTCTCAAAAACAATCACGTTTCTGTTAGAAATAATATTGTAAACAAATTAACGATGGAAAATTGCTCAAAATACGTATGTGGGGCATTCCAGCTTTAATAGAAGAATTAGCTAGGTAGTTATACAACTTAGCTGGTAGCTACCAATTTTTGTACCTGGCGATTTTTTAAGTACAATATTTAAGGTTACCGTAACCGAAAACCTCAAAGTCAATGACGTAGTACTGATTATCTTGAGTTGCATTTTTGTGTACGTGATTGAGGGAAACAAAGTCCATGGATCCTGTACCCGGTAGCTCGATTTATTCAAGGTACCGGTTTGTTTATTTAAATATCTCGAAAAGGAAGCAATATGTAGTTTGCTATACAGTTTGCTACCTCAAGGTACAAATATGACCTATTCAGTGTATTGTGGAGTGGGGACATTTTTTACAAATTTTGGCAACAAACCAAAACTGTTGCGGTAGGAGAGACTTGGCATTACAGGAGGCGGTATACTTTTTGCCTATTTTAACGCCGTCCATCGACGCCGCCGGATGACGTATGGCTTCGTGGGGCCTCGTAATCAAATTGCCATGCGCCACTGCACAATTCATCAGACTGTTATTTTTTGGCAGTTTTGCAGTTTCACCCGCAGTGGAATCGTTTTGATTAGGCTTAGGAAAATGCTTATACACTGTAAGAAATGGTGAGTCAAATTGGCTCTCTCCGAAATAGGCTTTTCGTGAGTACACAAACTGAGTCAAAATACGACTCCGCCTGAGTCAAATTCGACTCAATTTAACTCTGGCGGAGTCGAATTTTGACTCAGTTTGTGTAGTCAGGAAAAGCCTATTTCGGAGAGAGTCAATTTGACTCACCATTTTCTTGCAGAGTACTAAGTACTGTTGTGACCCTCGGCTATACATGGATCATTTGTGATGAGGCGGAATTTTCCACTTCGAAGGGTAAAACAAAAATGTGCCGAAATTATTTGGCCTGTATACCGCACGGTCAGGTCCTCTGAGTCGGTCTAATACTGCCCTAAATTGACTACAAATTTCACTAAATTTTGGCAAAATCTGTTGTATTGAATTAGCTAAGTAATTGCTAAACATTAGACACGTCCAAGAATTTGATTTAAAATACCATCCAAAACATAAGACCCAAACCTTCCTAACCAGTTGTTATATAAGACGCGCTTGACACGGTCCCAGATCGTAGTAGAAACTTTGATTTTAGTGGTCATGTTCGTTTGCTTGCTGGTTAATTTTAGCTTTCTAGAAGAAATATCACCTAAAATTGATAGCATTTTTGAGCGCCATACCGATTTTACTAAGCTTTATCAAGAGTGGATGATCCCTTAAACAAGAGTATGCAAAACGCCTTGTTTTGCATGGAACTAAATCTACCAGCACTCGTTGCGTTTTTGGCCTGCCCCCCTCATTTTGAGGGGGGTCAATTTTACGTTCATCACACGTGTATCCGCCAGCCAACACCGAAAACATAATCGGACTACATTTTAGTATATGCAATAGCACATGAATTTCAACATCGATGGAGATTTTGACCCCCCCCTCCTCCCAAATACGGGGGGGTAAGCCAAAAATGCAACGCTCGCTGGGTACATTTTTGTCTACATAGAATGTACCCAGTTGCATACTCTAGCTAAAGGGTATCATGCGCTCTTGGTTTTATTAACGCTTTCTGCCTCCTATAAGTTCAAATTAACAATGTACGACAGGAAAACACCAATGTTAGGTCACTCGTGGGCGCCGCGAGAACATTAGGTTGCGGTACACAAGTGGTATTTTTGAACAAAACGTATGATGTGACTGTGTCACACCATTGAGCAACATTTTTACTCGATATACCGATATATATATATGTATTTATTTATTTATTTATTTATATATTTAAATATATATGTATATATACATATACATATTTATATATCTGTATATAACAATATATACATATATATTTGTATTGCTTTGGAAATCGTGGAGGGGTGCAGCTGTACCCCCCACTGACACATACTTGCAGACACCTATCGTACTGTACCCCCTGATTCGAAACTTAAACCCGTTTCATTTTGACTCAAATTTGAACAACAACCAGAACCGTTTATATTCGAAGTGGAAATTATATAATCTTTTTCAAATTTAATTTAAAAATCCCAATATTCTGTACGATATATATTTTTGCGATATTTTGTCGAAAATCAAATTATACGAGTTTATTTTTATCGAACCGTTTTCAGTTTCTAGTCAAAAGTTTCCGTTGTTATTTGCTGGTTTGCAATCGGTGGCCGCAAGATCACACAATCTGTTGCTTGAGTTTCATATTTAACCGTGTGCACAGCCGGTGTTTCGTGAAATTTTCATCGGAAAAAATATATTTCTTGGCATTTTGAAATTTCATAATTTTAGCAAACGTCTCGTAAGTAAACAGTTTAATATTTTTGTTGTAATTTGTGCCATTTTTTCAGTTATTTTGACTGAATTTCTGTGTTTCAGATAAACAATTTGTATTGAAAAATTTTCACCAGGGCACACAAGGCATGCGGAGCAATTCGCTTTGGATGTGGCAGTACGTGTTACCTACGCCCGTATTTTCAAATGTGTGTAGCACCTATTGCCAGTTTGGTGATAGGTCTTGTAACATTCGAACCCGGAAATGATGAGGTTTGAAATCGAGCACATTTATTGCATTGGATTGGCTCTACATCTGTGCAAATTGTGAGATCTGCTATTGCAGCAGTTCGTTAGTTTGGAAACCATTTACTATCTGGTGATAGTTGCTATACGCATTTGAGAATATGGTCACTAATTTTCGCTCGTTTTCAGATTTGGCTATGAAATTTTGCCTAAGCGTTTTTCACTGCTTCTTGGCTGTGATACTGTTTATTTTACACTTCTGACTGTACTTTGGTAACTATTCTTTAGACTCATTATTTTTAGCAATAAATCACTGCCTTTGGCTGTAGTTCAACAAATTTTGAGTCGACAATCGGCCAATGTAACTTTAAGGGGCGTAACACAAGATTAAAGCGTATTCGTAAGCCTAAGCCTAAGCGTTGCAAATGTGTGTTCCTAAGCCAAAGCCTAAGCCTAAGCAAAAATGTAATCTAGAATCTAAACCCACTCTTTTATAGACCCACCAGAAGCCTGGACGCTCCTTAAAGTAAAACATGAGTCCAACAATCAGTACAATTTCCAATTTAATAATTTTAGCTAAAATACATAATATAAAACTACGTTTTGTAAGCACGTTTTTACGGTTCGCAATACTTAAATTCAAATTGACGGAGTGTATTAATGGTAACTCAAGGGGGATAATTATACGTTATCATTGGGGCACGTTTCAATGTTTGACTTCCGATATAAACACAAATTAGTAATACCTGTTTAATACTAAGAGTGCGTAATTGTAGATTGTAAACATGGTCATACTGTAGTGACCCGAATAAGAGGGAATCTTCATTTTGAGTCCCAATCAATAGGAGTCCGTATCTCTAATAAGAATTCGTACGCGAATACAGTCCCTGAACCCTAATTAGACTCTATAAATGTCAATTATCCTAATTATAGCACATAAATGACGTCAGGACCACATAATTTGACTTCGAAACTTTAAAGCGTACTTAAGTTTTGAAGGTACATTCCTAAGTATAACCTTGCATTATCGCTCAATTTTATGATACAAGACAAATTAACGTCTAATACAACGGACACACGGCAAAAAATGATGATTCAAATTGACTGTCTCCGAAATAGGCTTTTCCGGACTACACAAACTGACACAAAATTCGACTCTGCCAGAGTCAAATTCGACTCAATGAGTCGCTCAGTGAGTCGAATTTGACTCTGGCGGAGTCGAATTTGACTTAGTTTGTGTAGTCCGGAAAAATCTGTTTCGGAGACAGTCAATTTGACATACCATTTTTTGCAGTGTAATTGCAATACCGGATAAACATCAGTAACGAAGTGTGGCGGAACGTGGGTTAAAAATACATAACAGTCCGTAACCGAATAACAAGGGGGGTACCCTCTGAAGAGGCCAAATAAATATCGGTTACCCCTCTTATTCGGGTCACTACAGTATTCGGCAAGACGGTGCCACACGCCGTCCCGTACGCCGTCATATTTCAACTTTAACAATATTAAGCTTTCAAATCAGCAAAAAGTACACTTGAATGACGTAAAAACGTGCAATTTTTTTATAAAATAACTTAACGAAGCGTAAACCATTAAAATTTTCGACCTCCTGTGGTTAAAATTACAAAGATTTAAAATGTTCAAAAATGACCACTAAAATAAGCTAAAAAGTTTTCTATATGATTTAATGTGTGTGACATTTTTTGGGACAATCATCCACAGGCGTAGCTGAAAACGGACGAGAGTACAAGGGCATATGGCCCTCTGCAATGACTTTGACAATTTTAGTACTGTATCATACTATATGAAACAGAGTAACTATAGTTCATTGCACGCGATGCCTTATTTAATCGGTTATCTCCAAAACAAAAGTTAATACCGCCCTATACTGAGTGCCAAATAATTTTCTGTGACTTGCACTTAATTCGTTCTATTGGGCAAACTAAATGTTAGAATGAGTCTAACAAGTGTACATTTTAAAACCTGCCCGTGAGGTAACCCATACACCGGCACAAATCGGTTGCAGTTAGTCAAAAATTATTGTTAACGGCGCATAAACGATATATAAATGCTGACTGTTTTATGTCCTATTCCAAGTTTTCGAACGAACTGGTCTCTCAATCTACTAAAGACGTCGTGCTGAGTTTAAAAATTGTAAAATTAAACAGTCTTTTGATAATTTAAAACTTTTTGTGTTGTGATATTTTGGCAACAGGGCTGGAAGAGTAGTATAAGCATATTCCTAAGCCTAAGCCTAAGCCTAAGCCTAAGCCTTAGCCTAAGCCTAAGCCTAAGCCTAAGCCTAAACCTAAACCTAAGCGTAAGGATGATCCTATTCCTAAGCCTAAGCCTAAGCCTAAAACTAAGAAAAAAAGTTAGTCTAATGCTTAAACTGACTCTACTATAGCCTAACCGGAAAACGATTCGACCCTGTTCTATACATGGGCCTTTTGGCTTATAACCAAAAGTCGATAATTTCTTGGACAAGATACATTAGTCACAGCGCTTGTTGATGGCCGTGTTTTGTAAGCTTCGAACTGCGTTCATCTTCAACAGATATGGAATGTGGTCAAGCAAGAACGCAACGAACTTTTTGCTAATGACAGAAATAGGTTTGAAAGACACATTTTCTAACTTTAGAAGTAATAAATCGACCTTAAGATGCTTAGCAAACAGTATTTAAGCTGTCTTTAATTATAAATAAAATTATTTAGGCAAAATAGTTTCATATTCGATGGCCAATAATCATTTGTCTTGCGTCGTTAAAAGGATGTACCATTCCAACAAATATTAGGTTTAAATAGGAGCAGATTTATAAATTATTATCTATTTTGGTTCATTTTGACTAAACTATATTTCAAAATCAGCGTAAACCTTGGATCCGGTTTATATGACAACTCGCAAAAGAGGCGGATGCAACATTTTCTAGCGGATGCGGATACTTTTTTAAAATTTTACAATTTTAAATTGCGTTTTAGCAAATTTTAATTTCGACATAAAAAGTTTCACAATTTGAAACAATAAAAATTTTTAACCTGTGCCAGTAACCACGCCGTATTTTTCAATTATTTGACCAGTAAACACAGTCTGAGCGTTCGGTGAACCATGTGGACCAATAAAACTTTCAAATCCGTATGGGTGAGAATGCAATCATCCCCTGCCCCCCTGTATTCTGCACTGACCCTCCCGAAACTTTTTTCTAGTTTGAGTTAAATGAAATTTTTGGTATTGTAGCAGCCGCGTAGTGTTTCAGCCGAACGTCAAAACATAGAGATGATTGATACCTAAAACGATGAAACCACAATGAAGGATTTCATTTCGTGAAGGTATAACTTTATTTAAAAGGTTGGTTGAGAGCAAGCGTAGGCAGCGAGAAAATGTATTTGGACTTTATAATCTCACAAGTTCGTCCAAACGTGGTCGTATATTCTCATTATTTTAGTTGTCATAAGTCCCGGTTTAACCGAACATATGTTTTAAATTTACCATCTGGTGTTATTGGTAAAAAAATCAAAATTATCACGTTGTTGGTTATTGCGTATACACTGTTGTTCATGTCTTGGACGTATCTTACACTGTAAATTTTAATCAGTTGATATTTTAGAGTTGAATCACAAAGTCTGAGTTAGGACTCTCACAGCTCAGAATTTTGAGCTGATTCAATTCATTTTGAGTTACTTAATCAATTCACCTAGAGTCAACGCAACTCAGAGTGATAATGAACTCAACTCAGATTGAGTTAATGTATACTGATTTTAATTCAAAAATAACCAACTCGCTAGCTGAATTGATTAATCAATTCGTTGGAATTTACAGTAGAGGTTGTAAAATTAGATCGTATGGTTGTGCTTTAGTTCCCAATTTTGAAGTCGGTTTAACTGGCAAATCGTTGCTTTATGTCTTATATTTTAGAGATTTTTGTCTTAATCGATTATAAAACTCAGCCTTCACTGTAAATTCCAATGAGTTAATTAATCAACTCAGACGGAAAGTTAGTTATTTCTGAGTTAATAACAGTAAACTTTAACTCACTCTGAGTGGACTTGATTCTCATTGTGAGTTGAGTTGACTCCGGGTGAGTTGCTTAATTAACTCAGAACGAATTGAATCAACTCAAAATACTGTGTTCTGATAGTCCTAACTCAGATTGAGTGATTCAACTCATTCCGAGTTAAAATCAACTCACTGGAGTCTGGAATGCAAGGCATGTATGTCAGGAGTCGGTATTAAAACATAATTGTGTTAAATTTCAGACAACACTCTTTAATAACTAGGCAATTTGTTTTGTGTGTAGGTTTGAATATTTTAAGATTAACGATTTGTCTGCCTACTTATAAACCCGAAAATGATTAAGATTTCGCTATTAAGAAGCAATCAATGCAATTTCCATCACTTTATTTACTGTATAAAGTAAGTTATATTTGATAAAATTGTGAAAATTTGTAAATATATCTCTATCTATGGAAATTATATTAGAATGACTTAGCGCCAAAGCTCAAATTAAGGCGCTACATCATTTTCTAATCTCATTCCATAGATCGAAATATTTACTTAATTTCCCAATTTTGCCAAATTATTGATAATTATGAAAAGAAGTTCTGAGCCACACTTAATACTCACTCATCTGTTCCACGTTCAATAGGTGA
Source organism: Enoplolaimus lenunculus (assembly GCA_030248215.1). Classification (NCBI taxonomy): domain Eukaryota; kingdom Metazoa; phylum Nematoda; class Enoplea; order Enoplida; family Thoracostomopsidae; genus Enoplolaimus; species Enoplolaimus lenunculus. The sequence goes on from JASANG010000558.1 coordinate 44,219, forward strand.
ATCAATGGCTGGGTTTCTGAAATCTTACTTATGTATTTACTTAAGTTAAACACAAGTAATTACTGAAGTCGCCGACTTTAAGTAAATACTTAACTTTTTGAGCAAGAACAAATAAACCGTAAATGTTTTTACTTAAGTTATACTTAAGTAATTATAGTCGCCGACTTTAAGTAAATACTTAACTTTTTGAGCAAGAACAAATAAACCGTAAATGTTTTTACTTAAGTTATACTTAAGTAATTATAGTCGCCGACTTTAAGTAAATACTTAACTTTTTGAGCAAAAACAAATAAACCATAAATGTTAGCCATTGTCATAACAATAGAGTAATAGTTTTGATTTATATTGAGATGGCACCATCAGTCTACAGTTGCATTTAGACCAAACTTAATATGCCTCAACCGTTAAGGATGCGCTATATTTTACAAAGCAGGATGTCAGCACACGACAACGTCAGGACATTTTTAATCCAGCGGCGCAAAGCGGCGTGCGCTGAGTACAGCGCTACTCTTAATCCGTAATATGCCACATTTGTTGAGCGATTTAAGTATTTTCTTAGCTTAAGTACGCTTTTAAAAACGACGAAGTGGTTTTACTTTAGCACGTACTTAAGTACTCAAGTTGTAGCTAAGTACGATTTCAAAAACCCCGGTCATTGTTAACTTTGAAGAGCGTAACAGTAGTATAAGCGTATTTACTAAGCCTAAGCAAAAAGCCTCCGGTTAAGGGATAAGCCTTTTACTGAGCCTAAGCAAAAAATTAGTCTGAAGTTTAAGATTTACTCTTTCGTAGTCGAGCGAAAAACTATTTCGCCCCTCAAATTAACACACACGAACAGGTGAACAGAAAAGTTTTAAAATTATTAAAATTAACCTTGAAATGTTGTTATTTCTACAAATATATTTTCCAGTAAAATTGTCTGAAAAACACCGTTTTTTACAAGCGAATGTTTTTGTGTAAGTTTCAAATTACAAATTATGCTTGAGTAATGTAATACAATAATCTATTTTTCGTCATTACCGGATCCCAAATTTCGTTGAATCAAAAAATTTAACCGCTTCTCACATTATGCGCAGTGTATATACGTTAAATAATATATATCGCACCGTGTTTAACAATTGCAACACGTATACATAGTACTAAATCACCACAAGACGTGAGAGCCCCCTCGGGCTCGAGCGTCAAGCTCCTATGGCTGAGTGGTGATGGTATACGCCTCCCACTCCAGTCACCCGAGTTCGAATCCTAGCATAAAAGTAGGTCTCAGGGGAAATAGAAAATATTCATGTGAGAAAGGGTTAAAAGAACTCATTATTCAGTCCATAAGTTAGCGTTTGATCCGTAGGCGCTAGCGATTAATTCGAAAATGATAAAATTTGCATACAATTTGGTTAAAACATTACAAATCACAGCCGAAAAATGTGTTTGAATTAATTTTTGCAACCATTTTCAAAATGGACGTGCAATTATTTTGCACGAATTAATAGAATTCAGGTTGAAATTTGTTTCAAACGAGTGAAGCCAACATTTATGGTTAAACACGGGGGTTTGTGAGCTTTCGAGTAAATCATCGTTTATTACGTGTAACTTTCGTTCAGATTTATCCAGAACTGCATTTTGCATAATATTCGCAGCAATGATTGCTTTGATTCTGTGTTGTAAACCTTTGTTCGTTATAGCTTTAGCAATATTTTTGCAATTAATTTTGTAACATTTTTGATATTTTGCAGCGTACATAAAATGAGTCTTGTATGCGTGGGTTGAGCGAAACATGACTTAAGCCAACCTTTAACTTTAAATCTATAAATCAGAAAAAGAGTTTTACAGAAAAATACTGAGTGTTGTGATTATTTTTTCGTTATTGTTAACGTCTTGGACCTAAAAATGTTTCTGACCACTGATTGTTTTGACAAGTAATTAGTATTACCAAGAGTGGATGATTCATACTTTAACAAGAGTATGCAACTGGGTACATTCTTTGTAGAGAAGAATGTACCCAGCTCGCGTTGCATTTTTTGGCCTACCCCCCCTTTATTTAGAGGGGGTACAACGTGTGCGAACCATGACACTTTATGTATCCAGCATCAAAAATTGTTCCGCTTATAGTAAAATTTAGGGCTATTGCATGTGACAGCAACCCGCGTCTAAACAAGGGGGGCCGGCCAAAAAGGCAACGCTTGGTGGTACATTTTGTACCATGCGGAACCCCAAGAGTTGCATACTCTTGTATCATGCACTCTTGGTATTACCAATAGTGGACGATGTATTATTGAATACGTTTCGACCTATGGATCAAAGTGGTGTAAACGGGTAGTAAAAATAACGGAAACCGAAACGAAAAACGAACATGAAAGTATAAAATTTTCAAAGATGTTTTAATTTTCTGCCAACACAATTGAAGTATGCAAATTTATACCGGCATTTGTGAAGTTTTATAGAAGAAATAGCGGACGCTAAAAATTTTGAACGTAAATAGAATTTTTTACTGATGCCGTAAAAGTATTTAACTAATCATGATAAACATGTCTTGGGTATCCGTGTGACCTCTTGTCAAGCAGTTGTTGCCATTTCTGAGAATCAAGAGGTACCAGACCGTATGAAGCGTAACCTGGCACCGTTGGTACTGTACGCCTAGATTCACCCCAAATGTTTAGAAAAATAATAAAAATTATTATTAAATCTTTGTAGATTTGAAATTTCAAAGTTTTTGCTAACGAACGGATCACGGTTTGCCTAAAGCTGTCCACCAAGTAACAGCCTTTAGGAGTTGTTTTCGGCAAATAGCGGAAAATTTCTATTTCGAAATATTATTTTTAAATACGCATTGAAACTTGAAATGCGCTTTTGGAAACTGTTGAGTTTGAAGCTTTCAGCCTATTAACACTCGACGCTGGGAGCAAAGTTCAATTTGAAATAAAATTTAGAATTGAAAAATTAATTCCTAAAATGTCTTCCTGAATTTGTAAATATTTTTGATTTGAAATTTCAAAATTGTATTTTTAGCTTTCAGTGACCTATTCAACACTACTGATGCTTACTGTTTTGCATTTCTAATATACGACAAAATTCAGTTTTATCTCGTAAACAACCTTGTTTTGGAAATGTGGACTAATGTAAGGAACAGAGGCGGAACAGCGTTAAAAGTTTATTCTTAAGCCTACGCCTAAGCCTAAACCTAAGCCTAAGCCCAAGCCAAAGCATAAGCCTAAGCCTAATTCCTAATCCTAAACCTAAGCATAAAGGGAATAAGTTTATTCCTAAGCCTAAGCATAAGCCAAGCAAAAAGTTAGTCTAAAGCTTAAGTTTAACATAATTGCAGTCCCACAGAAAAATGTTCCGTCCCTGATCTTTACATGGGCCGAAATCTGGAAGTTTATGAAATACAAAAAAATGTATGCATTGTAGCGATTTGTGAAATGTTTTGGACCTTTCCGATCTAACAGGTTATTATAAAACCTGCAAAAGTGTCAACTTTAATGTCCCTCTAGAATTTTTGGAAGTATAACCCGGCGTTTCCCCTTGGTGCATGCTCTCCCTGTCAGAAGTTAACCTTGAATCAACGTTTTCGCAACATTCGAATCAATTAACATATTTTTTAACCAAAAAGTTTAAAAATTTTGGCTTGGAGGCTCATACAGGAGTGGACGCCTTAGGAAATTTTTCATTTTCTAAACTGTGAAAGATTAAAACTAAAATATACAACCAATAAACAAAATGTATTTTAAAGAATAGGAATTGCGAGATATGATTTTAATTAAAAGACCATATTTGTTCCAAGCAAACATTTTTGTTGTTTTCAACGCCAAAAAATAATTGTTGAGTACAGACGTCAAAAAGTCTTAACCCTTCTTAGAATATTTTCTGCGGAATTTCAGTTTTGTCGACTTTAGTAATACATTGTATTCTTAGGCCTAAGCGCAGCTTAGCAAAACTTAGGAAACAAAAAACAAGAGTGACGAACGGTTTTATAAGACTAAAAAGTAGGAGTAAACCTTTGTCAGGAGAGCCATAATCTTGTTACAACGGGTTTGAGACCCGCTGCCTCTCTCTGGCCAAGTTTTTGTATTGCCCTGATGGATGACATTCCCTTAATATACATATACATATATATGTATATGTATAGACATATACATACATATATGCATATATATATGTATATACATACATATATATATATATATGACAACAACTCTACCCTTATAATTCATATTGTTGCGTGTTTAATTGCAAAGGTCTATACATTTCCTTGTTAATTGGGGGTGGGTTTGCCCTGTTGTAAAGTCAAAAGGGGCTCTAAGCGATACCAAGACAAATGACTTAAGAGCCCAAGGTATCTTTTGGCGTATCTTTTACTCGTCAGGGTTTTTTCCACTGAGGTTGTAATTAAGTCAAGAGGGGCCTTGTGTCTAATCTGTCGATGGATGGGGCTACGGTCTTTAAACAGGGATGTTTGATTGACCATGCGAGTGAATTATCAATCGTGGGTGCAGTCGAGATTTTATTTTATGTAAAAGTCAGGTTTGTGTACGAGCGTAGCGAACGAGAATTTGACCAATGAAACCGAACAGATTATTTCAAATCCTGTAAAACTTTAAATTTTCCGTCTTTGAAGAAATTTCGGAATTTTCCGTTTGTGGTGTCATGCTGTAAAGCACAGCATCGCATCCCACCGAACAACGGATTTTGTACACATCGTTCTCACAATTTGGCTTACTCTGTGGTCTAGGAACAGACTTAAGTCTAAATCTTATCCTTGATTGTGGGGGTCTTATGCCTGAACCTTAACCTTAAATGTGAAAAAAGTGTCAAGAGACCGTGCGAATAAGTTGATTCAGGATGTTCTGCGTAGATATGGATTGAAAGGACACAGATCGTTTCCGTGCCGTTCAGCAGATCGACAGGATATTCGCAAAAAAATAAGTTATAAAGAACGTTTTTATCTTGCAATTTTTCATATGCCGCTATTGTTTTGAATTGAAATAAAAGTTACGAAATTCGACCAAAATCTTTAACGTTTCGGTGCATAGGCCATTTTGCTTTAAAATTTTAGAAAGTCGCGCGAATATTTTGCACGTCTCACTTGTGTTGGCACAAAAATATGACATCTTTGAAACTTTTATACTTCAATATCCGTTTTCTGTTTACGTTATTTTTACTATCCTTTTATATACATCCTGGTTTTAACCCGTTATAACTACGTGGTTTTTTTTAAATATTTTAAAGGTGTTTCACGCCCGAATACGGCTCACCTGGCTAGACAGGGCTAAAAATTGTTCAGGTGGGGCATACAAGGGTTTTCAGTGACCTACAAGCAAGGTAGAAAATTTTCTAGGGGGGGGGGCAAATTATTTCAGGGGGAGCGCCCCTGGCCGTCCTTGGCTACGGGCCTGGTGTGTTTACCACGATCCGATGACATAACTATTTGTTGCCCATATCAAACGGTGCCGTCATGCCGATATAACTCATCAACCTAAAACGATGTAATATCGTCCATGCACATTATACATTTTAATAACTTTAGAGTTGTCAAAAGTTAAATTTAAGTGTCTTTTTACAAAATCGCCACAATTCAAATTTCAAAAATTACTCGAAAGTTGCAAAACAACCGACTGCCGAAAAATGACACTGTTGAATTTGCCGAAACCGCCTGTAAGTTTGCTGACCCTTGAAATCCGCGACATGTTCTTAATCAATCGGAACGCTATAAAATTCAAATTTTTAATATTTTCTTTTTATTTTTTAATTTCTTAAAAACATTTTTTCCCTGAGACAAAAGGTATTTTGAATAAGATTGTGCCATAATGTACGCAAGTTACTAATTTATAACATTTTGCCTAAACTGGTTCAATCAGGTTGTTATGTTGAAGCCATTAAGATGGCTGGCGGCTAAACTTAACCTGTACAATAACCAATTATGCTAATATCGGTTAGCTATGTCATTTACACAAACAAGAGCCAATGTATAGAACAGGGCCGGAACAATAGTGTAGGCATATTCCTAAGCCAAAGCCTAAGCCTAAACCGAGCCGATACCTAAGCCTATGAGATATTAAATTGCTGAACCTAAATATAGTATTAGCTAATCTTGTCTATTCTTAGTAGAAATAGTATTAAATATAACTTCTTTGAAACAAAAACATGGGACAATCTATAGAACAGGACCGTTGCAATAGTACAAGGATATACTGAAGCGTAAGCGTAAAGCCTAAACCAGAGTCTTGTCGTAAGAATGAGCTTATACCTAAGCCTAGGTCTAAGCCTAAGCATAAGCAAAAAATAGTCTAAAGCTTAAGTTTATGCTTTACTGTGCCACTGGAAAATGTTCCGCCGCTGTTCCATAAATGGGCCTAAAAGAAAAATGAATGGATTATGGTAAACTTTTGCCAACTAAACACATAAATGCTTTCATTGTAGCCGCAAGAAGCTAATCAGGTAAAATATGGTTTGCAAAGGCAAAGGAATTTCGCTAAAACGCAAAATTGTTTGTGTAGGTGTTGATATGTCATTTTTGCCGTGTAACTCAAAATTTTCTACTAAAGATCAAACAGATTTTTGATTCTCGTTAACATTCAAAGATATCGTGGTGTAGATTTTGATACACAGTTTCGGTTAAAGCTAAACGGTCATATTCTGACAGGTAAATGCTTAGGTTGGTAAGCAGAATGCAGCCGGAAGTGAAAATTACCGGAGCCGGAGCCGGAAGTGATGAGAAATTAGATTGTAAAAATGATGGTTAATTAGTTAATTTTAGCCAATATCTGCATGGTTAATTAGTTAATTTTAGCCAATATCTGCAATATGTTGTTAAGTTGTTTGGTTTTACGCTAATTTTCTGCGAAACTTCGGAAATTCTTTATTGAAAATTGTAACAGTAGTAAAACGAAACGTGTTATTGGTTCCTGATCTTTACATTGGCCGAAGTGTTTTTTATTATCTCTACAAACATTTAGATCGTATTTGTTCTTGTCTTTTCAGAAATTTTGGATGGTCAGATATATAACACTGTACCTCTTGTATTAGCATCTAACGGCTTATGTCTAAATTACAATATGATAAACTAGATCACTATAGAAGAATAGTAAAATTGAAATAATTAGTTTAGTTTATTAAAACCGCACTCATTCAGCTATAGATTTCTAGATTTAAACCAGATATGGGGAGACACAGTTTTATACTACAGAACCGTTCGATCCCTCTGGTTCAATTTTGACGTAAGGTGTCGTGTTTTGGGTAAAACTTGTGAGGCCATATTTTTTTATGATAATTCACAAAATTGATTTTTGAAAAACTTTTTTAAAATTAAACTTAAAACGAAAATTGTTGAAAAAACAGATAAAAGACGAAAGTTAAGCTGAATTTTAACAAAAATTTCAATGCGTTCATTTGTGAAACTGCGGGTAGAAAAAATTAGCCTTTCCAGAGCCGGTGTAATATTTCCTGTTTGTTTTGCCAAAAGGAACCGAGAGCCATCGAGTAGCAAACGTGCCGAGTGTTCTTTAGGGTCGGGTGACTTTTATATTCACTTCCGGTCATAATTTCACAAAATTAATGTTAATACGTTTCTTTCGCTGTTATATATTGCTATTGTATTTTGTTCAAGCGACACATACATATTCCAGCTAAAAAATTTGCTAAAAACATCAACATAACACGTAAGGACAATGCAGGGTTTCGTATCCATTGGGCTGGTTAATAAAAGGTCATACAGTTTTTAGGTGAAATCTATTAGGCATTTGAGTTGAGGGGGGCAGCGGTGAGTGGAATGTTTAGCCTGGAATATGTCATTTCGTTTCAAGTCATCATATATTTTTGATGTTTGAAAGTGTCATTTGTGAGTTTGTTGTATCGAATATGTTGGGTTTTTTGAGTTGGGTCAAAAAATTTTTGTCCCTGCTTTGAAACCGACTAATGTACAGCGACAGTTAGGATGGAGGGGCTGGAGTTGTGGCGAAAATGTTGAAAATATTTGTGGGCTCCTGCTGAATAAATACGCTCAACGAGAGAGGTTAATGTAACGACACAGATCCTGCGATAATCATCGATCATAGACTTTTTTCGCACTTCTCTCAAACAGGCAAAACTGTATGACATTTTTGGCTGATGACACGTTTTTAACCTAAATTCATTGTTATGTTTACTGAATATATAACCATTTTTGCGAGTTGGCTTTTTTTCCGCGCTAATTAATTAGCTAACTACAGGGACGCGGACATATTGAAAATATTTGGCGGAGAGCGGCGTGAATTGTTTGGTTTGACTGAATAATGCCCGTTTAAGGTTCAAAGTTTTTGTTGACGTCATCACAGATAAACAAAAGACAGCGATTTTGCCAGATGTATTACGTCTGATACTGAAAATTATCGGTCGTAAACACGCGAGCAATGGTTTGTTTTTCTATTTGATGTTTCTAAGAATTTAGAAACAACACAAAAACGTGATATATTTAACATTAAAACTACGCTGTTCATTGAAGCATTAATGGAAAACAATATAATGGTTTCTGGCTTGGGCTCATGTATAGAACAGGGCCGGAACAGTAGTATAAGCATATTACTAAGCCTAAGCCTAAGCATAAGCGTATGGCTGAGCCTATTCCTAAGACTAAGCCTAAGCCTAAGCATATGGGAGAGCCTATTCGTAAGCCTAAGCCTAAATCTAAGCCTAAGAAAACAATTAGTCTAAAGCTTAACCTGACTGTATTATAGTCCCTCCGGAAAATGTTCTGGCCCTATTCTATACATTGGCCCTGGTTTGTATCGCTCGCTCACTCCGTTTTGGGGATAGCTGATCCGACCCGTGTTTGACAGCCCTGGGAAAATTTTTTCTCGTGTCCCTGAGAGGGGACTACTGGAACGAATTTTACTGAATCTCATTCAACTACGAGTTTGTAGCGTTTTCACATATTTGTGTAAAAATCGACTTATGGAAGTCCGGTAGACTGATTCCGGTTCCGGTAGAACATGGGCCACTGGTGGTTGCAGCATAATACAGCGGTGCAAGCATACCTGGTTAAACTTATATGCTGCTTGGAATGTTATTCAACTGCCTGCAAAAGCGTCTTGGAAATACACACCCGCACCCTCTTTCGTGCTCATGTAACATCAGTTTCGGAACACTTTTCTGCTGGCCTGCAATAGAGTAAACTTAAGTTTAAAGCTGTTTTTTTGCTTAGGTTTATGCTCAGGAGTAATCTCATTTTTACGCATAGACTTAACTTGGGTTTAGGCTCAGGGATATGTTTGTACTACTGTTATACGGCCCTGTTTTATACATCGGATCCTTATTGTAAAAACACACCTGGTATCAAGCACGCCAATATTTTAAAGCAGGAACTTTTCTAAAGATTGGTGTTTTTCCTAAATTTTCCCTTAGCTTTAAGTATTACAGAAAACAGTTTTCTTTAACCAAAAATATATTCAATATTTTCACCTTTCGTTGTTGTCGTCTACGATCGTTGCGTGCTTATGCTCAAAATTCACGCTTTGCTTCTGACCGAAATAACAAAAGATTTTTCAACAATTTTTCCGTCTCGATCCGCTTAAACAATAAAATGTTTTAAGATTTTCAGATTTTACTGCTAAATCGAGACAGAAATCAACGAAATTTTCTACATTTATCAAAATTCTAAATTCGAATGGTTTTGCGCTAACAATTTAAAATTGGCAATAATGTTGTGATGAGAGGGGTGAGAAAACGACCCCCAAATCCGCATTAATTGTATCAGCCGTAGGCACTGACTATGTGAAGACTGACGAAATCTATTTTAAGATAAAATTAGTCATTTTTCTGTTTCGACAGCTTAAACTCCGAGTTTCCAGCTTCGATGCTGATTGCTAAAATTAAGAGTGGATGGTCACTTTTTATAACAACAGTGTGCAACAGGGTACATTTTTATATCGTAGTAAAGGAGGAAATTGTACCCCTCCTTGTTTAAGGGGGGTAGGTGTACTGAAGCATACTGTTAATCTCTTGCTTAAACCACCCATGATTGAGGGGGGTCGAACAAAAATGCAACGCGTGCTGGTACATTCTTTAATCCACAGAATGTACCCAGTTGCACACTCTTGTTATAAAGAGCGATCATCCATTCTTGCTAAAATTAACTGCGTCATAAGCTGTTCGCTAATGCGTGAAAAGGATGACAACCGGATGGAAGCTTAAACGGGATACCTGGGGGGTTACTGGCTCAGTCGTATCTTCCATTGTTTTAAGATTATTTCTTTTGTCAATTTGTTAGCTAAGATCAAATAATTTACATACACACCATATGCATAAAGCGCATTTCATTTTGAGAATAAAGGATGATGTTCTGAAGCCTGCTAAAGTTACTTTTTCCAGAGCCCGTATTCTCAAATGTGTGTAGCACCTATTACGAGCCCGTAGCCAAGGGGGGGCATGGGGGCTCAGCACCCCGTGGAAAATTTTTGAGCCCCTCTAGAGAATTATCAACCTTGCTTGTAAACTCATTGTAAACTCTTGAACGCCCCTCTTGGAAAATTTTCAGCCACCACAAGCAAGGTGATCTGGCTACGGGCCTGACCTATTACCAGTTGGTGATAGGTCTTGTAACTTTCGAACCAGGGAATGGTGAGGTTTGAAATTCAGCACATTTATTGCCTTCGATTTATATTCTTCTGTACAAATTTTGACATCTGTAATTGCAGCAGTTCGTTTGTTTGAAAACCTGTTACTAAACTGGTGATTGGTGCTATATGCATTTGAGAATATGTGAAATGACCTTTTAGAAATTCCGTTTATTTATGTCCCTTTACCTTTCCTGTTGTGTATGACCTTGTGAGCTTCCAAAAATTACAATCCTGATTATAAATCTGGCCCATGTTACCTTAAGGGGCGTCCAGTTTTCTGGTGGATCCATAAAAGAGTATGTTTCGATTCTAGATTTTTTGACTCGAAAGCCAAATAAGTCGCACACCCCGTCAGCAGCTGAAACCCATGTGATTTGACCCAATCGTTGCATAATTCCCACCCACCAGAGAAAACGAAACTACATTTTTAAATATTCAAAGGCCCAGGTAAACAGATCAGAGGCGGAATGTTTTTCAGAGGGACTAGAATAGAGTAAGCTTAAGCTTCAGACTAATTTTTGCTTGTCTTAGGCTTTAGGCTTACGAATAGACTCATTCTTACGCTTAGATTTAGGCTTAGGTTTAGGAATATGCTTATAATACTGTTCCGCGCCCATTTTTTACATTGGTCAAAAAAATTTGCAAATGTCAACTTTTTAAGTTAAAAATTAACTTGAATTATAAAGTCAAATGTTATCGACTGGTGAGTTTTACAGGCGTAGGCCGATTGTCGCAATAAATTAGTTTACTTCCGGCGAAATCATTGTTGCCGAACCCGTTCGCATCCGCCCTTTGACTATAATTGTGGAAGTACAAAGTTATACTGTGATAGTCAACGAATTAAATTTCCATCCTGAAGCGTAGTCAGGATTTTGTTTTTGGATAATAACGACAAAGGATACAAGCCAGCAAACAAAGCTTAACATTGAACTCAAAATGATCCACAAGACAAATAATATGGTTCCCGTTTGCAACCCACTGGATGTGGGGAACAGGGGTGCTTATCTCAACTCGTACCCCCTTATATACGATGCTCATTGTGTACCATATTGAAAAATTTTCCATTCATTTCCCAAACAGAGCTTATTCGAGAGTGGATTATTTTGCAGTAATTTTACCCACTCAAACTATCATTTTCAAACTGGAATTCAACTAAAACTACGCGAGTTAGACTTTAGTTCAACCTGTGTACGGACGAAAATGTGCGTTTAAATATACGTATTTTGAAAACTATTGTTAACTGGTGATATAGGCGGTTGGGAACATGAACTCCAAAACCTTTTAATGTTTCCGCTATCCTCGCCGCGCGCTGCTGGACGCCGCCCCACCGCAATCATAAAATTTGACAAATTGTCGTACGCCATCAAATAGATTTTGCCTGTATTTTTATTAGCAACGCATAGCAACGCGCTGTGGCGTACGGCGCAGTAAAGTATAGCGCAATACTTACGGGGAAAGCTAAAATTGGAAAACCTAGAAAATTATTTGGATCGCACTATATTCGCCGCGCGCCGCCGGACGCACACGGACGTTCCCGGATGCCGGCGCGTGGGACGGTAAAAATTTTGCCGCACGCCGCCTCGCACCGCCGACCGTCGCTCCGCGTTGCCGCGCGCCGCCGGGCGCCGGCGCGCGACGCTGTATAACTTTTTATTAGTAACCGCACGCCACCGTGCGGCGGCGTGCGGCGACTCGCGCCGGCGACTGGCTCAGTAAAGTATACCGCAACCCTTAAACTATCAGTAGGTGGTGATTAAAGTTAATTGAATAGAGATGCAATACTGATTTAATCCTGAATTTGCTAAAGAAAACTACGACGTTATTCCTCAGGGGTCCGATTAATTTGGTCATTTCAAAAATTGGATATGAAATATTTTAGGTAAAGTATTTTAAATACAAAAATAAAATAGCAATTTTGGTTTGAAATTGTATAAGCGTGGAAGGTTTGATATATCATTGATTTTTGTATTTCTACTGCGTTTTTGGACTTTGAATTTAGTCCCCAGGACGCAGACGATATCACTCAGGTAAGGCCTACGGGACAGTTTTGCGGGACTCCCATGAGGGTCCCGGAAAACCTTGCCCCACCTGCCTCACGAAAATAGTAGTAATATAAAAAATAACAGCATATATTTCGCCAATTTTCGTGTTGGTTTCAATTTTTTATGACAATCTATGTTCTCGCGACTTTTACATATTCAGCACACATTTCGACGGAATCTAGCAAGCGAAGAACCGCAAAAGATTTGATAAACGAAAAAAATTTTAGACATTCAGTTGGACCGAAAAAATTTCAGTTTTTGAGCCAAAAAATTTCACAAAACCGAGAGACAAAATTCATCGTTAAATTTGTAACTCATTTTGTCCCTTGGGATCCCAATGGCGCACATCCCACTGCCGGTTTGTCATGTTACTTGGTATACGCAAGGTATTTTTACATTATCCAGATTGAGAAGGCTGATTTACCATAATATCCTCAAAACTGCAAGCTTATCACAACTTACCGTTAGCTTGTTCATATACTATTTTTATGATTGACATGTAGGCTTATAACCCCGTCGCTTACGAACTGGCTCGTTGTATTAACAGATTTCTATTCTAGCAAAGTATTTAGCCGTCCTGAAAAATTATCTCGCTTCCATTGCTGAGAATTTCAGGTTACAAGGATGCTAATATGTGTACATTTCATATACATTTTAGCCGTCTCTATTATACTAAAACCGAAATAAATGAACTACACAACCACGTTACCAGCTAATCGATGCCAGCCGAATGGCTCTCGCTAACCGAACGAACAGCAAAATTTGCATTCGTCATAAAATTGCTAAAATTGCAGTCTTCATTGCAGTCTGGTTCGTTGCAACCGGGAACAATACTACCGCAAACTCAAGCTCTAACACCGTTCATAATGATAACCTGACTAGGCTACTTGGGTCAACGACCCATCTTGCATTTAATCGCTCAAATGTTCATTTTTCATCTTCCCATCTTTCAGCAAACCCACTGTCTACTTACTCGCACCACCCGGCATCTCTTTTAAGCCCTTCCCTTGGTGTTAACGTCCGCAGATCAGCTCCGCTTTCAGGTATCACACTCGGTACGACACTCCGTCCATCTGCCTCCGTTTCAAATATCCCCCTGGCATCCGCTCCCATCGAACCTGATTCTGTCTCAGGAACGTCCATCTCACCGGATTACGACGCAACAAACCGTTTAGTAGTAATTTACCGCAGCTCAGACGATAAAATATTTTCAAGCGATTCAAGTGTAATTGACAAATTAGACAAAGAATTTGGGAAATTCAACGCGTCAAAACGGCCACAAGATGATAACAACGACGGTGGAGGCTTGGTGTCTTATACAGGACAGCTTGTTCTGACCGTCGCTTTGGCTCTCATCGTATTCTGTGGGGTCGTCGGAAATTCGCTGGTTTGTGTTATTATGTTAGCGTCGAAAGAATATCGAAAAACGTCAACAAATACGTTTGTGTTTAATTTGGCCGTCGCTGATTTGTTGTTCATTGTTGCGTGTGCACCGTTTCAGGTTAATTTTTTTCAATTTTTTAAGTGGGTTGATTTTTGGAGGAATCCTTTGTGGATCCCGAAAGCCGGAACGGCCCAAAACTGCACATGGACCGCAACAATTATCCGGATTGACGGAGCTGTTGTGATCTACATGAAATGGTATCAAAAACGTATATAAGTTGTAAACCAGAAACCGCTATGACACTGATAACAAATACTATGCACATTATATTGCAATTAATGCAATCACGAGGAAAATTTTAATGAAAACTATTTCATGCCAGCTAAATTTCGTTGCAGTGCAAAAATTTTGCTATCAAAAACATGGATCCGGCCAACGCCCACTGTACCGGCCGTGGGACTGCCTGCTAAACGGGTGAGCCGGCCGGCCAATAGCCGGTTCCAGGTCGGTTGTGAACTACATAAGGACCCAATTTTGAAGTACTATCAATGCTATGGGCAATTGCGGCGAATGGACAAATTTTCTGAAAACTTATGGTTCATCAGCTTTGCCTGGGGCGCCCAGGCTTACGGCAACTGTAAAAGACAACCGAGTGGTAAACGTGACATTGAGTTCAGTGTACCTGTTGCTATCTTTCTTGCAATGCGACTTGTTCATTTAAAGCTTATGCGGGGCTCACGTTATAACTGGTGCAACCCGGAACACGTTTTGTTCCATGTTGATTCAACGTCAACATAAAATTTTGCTAACTAAATAGCGAGTAATACGACAAAATGTGAATGTCACATAATACTAGCCTACAAACCGCCCCAGTTATAACTTGAAGCCCGCATTACAGAGTGTTTTCTGGCTATAAAGACGTGAAATATTTGGTGCAAATACAATGAAATATCACGAAACTTCCACAATAACATGTGTACACCAGGTGACTTTTGAAGGGATACTATTGTGGACACTGAAGCTTTTAAGATCTGTTTGGATCACAGGCCAAATACACCGGTATTTGTTCACTTTTCTCACCACTGACGTTAATTTGATAGACGACTTTCCCCACGACACTACTGTTTTATTGTGTTACTAGGGTTAGGTTTAGGGTTCCACTTAGGCTGAGGACATGGCTTAAGCCTACACCTATCCTAAAGCCTAAGCCTAAGCTTCAACCTCTTTTATTAATCCAGTAATTGCTTGGGTAGAAACTTTTTACGGGTTGAAAGTATTAAACAACAACCAAAACATTTATAACATTTGAATAAAATATGTTTTGTTAAGGGCCCAAATTCTCAAATGTGTGTAGCATCTATCACCAGTTGGTTATAACTGTTGCAACTTTCGTACCAGTAGAATGTTGCTCAAACTCCGGTACAATGTTTGGCGGTTGATTTGCTCTAATTCTGTACCATTTTTGAGTTGGACACCTGCCAGTAGTTATCGAGTTTGAAAACCTATTACTAACTGATGATAGTTACAATAACACATTTGAGAATATCGGCCCAGGTTCGAGGCCCAAATAGTAACCATTGCGTCAGTTGTGGTTTGTAAATTTTCAGGGTTCAATTTACATTTTGAACGAATGGAAATTTGGATGGTTAATGTGTAAAGTAGTCCACTGTCTTCAGTACGCAACAATGCTTGCTTCAATCTTACTGTTGACGTTTATGAGCGTCGAACGCTACGCAGCTTTGCGACATCCGTTCTATTTAAAGCGATATTCAACTCGACGGGTTGCGAACTCGATTGCCCTTGGAATTTGGGCAGTTGCGTTTACGTCATCTGCCCCTTGGCTCCATTACTACGATTCAGTCCCGAAACCCTTTCGTCATAAAACTCTTGACTTCTGTTACGATACATGGAACGATTTAAGCAAACGCAAATGGTATATGTTATACTTCTTTCTACTTGGATTTGCAATCCCTGTTATTATTGTTTCAACAATGTCCGCGTTAACAATCGGCGCCATTGTCAGCCATCGTGTACGGACCGCTGAATTCCCGGCCAGCCTTCAGGATCGGCCTTCAGGCGGCGATACGAGCCTTAGGTCGGTCTATGGCCGAGTCGTTCAAGCAGGACCGGGAGGCGGCGGGTCTGCGGCGCTGACACCGCCCGAGGATGGACTCAGAAGGCACGCGGGCAGTTTGCGTCGGTTAAAATTGCAAGCTGAGAAGCGCCGACGTGTGACTGCGATTATATTTTCAGTAGCAGTGTTATTTTTCATTTGTTGGTTGCCGCATAACATCATTGTATTATGGATCAATTTCGGATCCATTTCGTATACACGCGGATTTCTTGTATTCCGTGTAATAACGCATATTTTAACTTATCTCAATTCAGTAATTAACCCGTTTCTGTACGCGTTACTTTCGGATAATTTTAAGCGAATTTTTCGAAAATTAGTTTCAAATACACGGTTAGCGACAGGAATCGGTGGGGCAGCCGCTGCGGCACATCCTGATATAAACAATAACAATAATGCGATCCATCGATTTACCGATACGGACCGAGGAGGTCCTTGTCAAGCGGCCGGAGAACACGCCTTAGGAAGGCCGTTGTTACGTCGGCCGCTAAGGCCCAGGCGGCTTTTGCAACAGTATACATTCCGGCAACCTCCGAACATTCGTATACAAATTACTGGTGGTTCCGGATCGAGTCCACCGTTGCTACCGGTAAATCCGTATCATTCACCTAATTCAGTCCTTGGTGCCCTCCTTAAAGAGCTGGCGATCGAAGACAACCCAGCTGGCCGTAGGCGAAATTCCCCTAACGACACTTTCAGAGGGGGTCTACACGAAGTTCCAAAGCCCAGCCCCACGGGAATCCATCAAGAAAAAATTGAAATACATCCGATCCGACATTATTTTCCGGTCGACCATCGGAAATCACGAAATCGTAGTCGGAACCAGAATGGTCCAATAAGCGATGATCTTAATACAAGCGAACAACTACTAAAACAACAACACCACCACCATTCATCGAATACATCTTCGCTCAACGGGAATGTGATATCACCTGCACCTCTTCAACAACAACCACAACCACAACAACAACAGCAACAACAACAACAAACTAAGCGATACCAAGATAGATCATGCAGCAGCTTAGAGATTATTGCTAGACAACCACAGGGTGAATCTGCAAATGGATGCGATACAAGTGCAACTGTGGTTGTCCCTCTACTGCCCAATGGAACTATCGGAGGGCCTGTGGTGGAGCTGGACGCTGATGGGGACGTACACGACTGTTATCAACTTAGCAGTAGCACGAGTACGAGTGGAAAAGCCAACGAATGCTCAAATGATAATTTGGCGCCAAAGACGACTAGCTATGTAACCGTTGAAAATATTTATTCAACACAAAACCGACAAACTAACGAGTATCGAACACGTCGCGAACAGTCATCAATGGAAGCGTTACCGCACGCCAACAACAGCAACAATTGTCGATCGAGTGGCAGTAGCAGTCCAAACATTCCAAGCAAATCGACACATACCAGCAGTAAACCTCAGTATCATATGATTACTGTCCAAATTGCACCGCCTTCAAAACCAGGGGTTGTGACTCCAACGCTACGGTCGTCGATGTCGTCGCTTTGTCATCAAACCGGTGGACGCCTAAGTGGAGCAAGTGGCGAAAGTGGCGCTAGCTCGAGTGGGGGCGCAAATCAGCAGCCGTCAAACGGTCATTCCGCTGGTCGGAACGTTAGAAAACCGGATGCTGATGACGAACGTCTGTAGCAAACCGAAAGCCAGAAATAATCCAATGAAGAACAGCAGAAGTGATTTATTAGCATGGTTAATCTTTTCTCGCATGAATATTTTCAATTTTATGTAATATCCAGTTTCAAGCTGGAATTTCAACGCGACACTTTTCGATGGAACGAATTTATTACAACTGTTCGACCATAAGAGCGGTATAACCAAACTCGAGGATACAGCGCATATTGTTAAACACTGCGACCACAGCTATGGCTAACGTATACACACATAAAAGTATTTCTGAATTTATTCACAAAAGTATTTTCTGCTGCAAATTTGAAAGGTTTTTCTGATATTTAAGACAATTTTCCTAAAAATAACAGGAAAACGGTTATTTTGAGACTTTATTTCAAAACTTTTTTGAAAACTTTTCTGTTATAACAGAAATACTTCTCAAGTGCACCTTGCTAAATATATTCCTTAAATGTAAGAAATTTTTTCTTAAATATCAGAAATATTATTTTGAGTGCATTGCGTCTTTATAGCAGGAAAATGACGATAAACGTCTCTAAATGTGATCCCCCAAGGCGCTGTGTCAAACATTACGGTGGTGTGAAAGATTCGGCCATGATCTGACAGTAGGGACTTAGAATACTAATATAAGTCTAAAATGAACAGCAATTCGCATGTAGCTTGAAAGTAGGGGCCAATGTAAATAACAGTGGCGGAACAGTGTTATAAGCATATTTTTAAGCCTAAGCCTAAGCTTTCACTTAAGCGTAAGAATGAGCATATTCCTAAGTCTAAGCCTAAGCCTAAGCCTAAGCCTAAGCGGAAGAATAAGAATGAGCATATTCCTAGGCCTAAGCCTAAGCCTAAGCCTAATCCAAGCAAAAAAAATTGGTCTAAAGCTTAAGCTTACTCTGCTGTAGTCAGACAGAAAAACTTGCCGCCCCTGATCTTTACATTGACCAAAGTAGGAATCTTGAAATTTCCAGATAATTTATCTTGTGTGTAAAGCCAGAATCTTTTCTAATTGGCCAGCATCAAAAACCGGATCATGGACACTTTCCGCCACTGGCTTAGGCTTAGATTTAGGCAAAGGCTCACGTAAGCCTAATCTTTAACTTTAAATGGCGTGGAAAATGTACAAGAGTTCAAAAATGTCATGAACCTGTAGGTTTTTAAAATTTTGAAATATATTTCGGAAACCAACTGCCAGGTGATTTGGTTTCAAGTTTTACTGGTTCAAAATTTTTAAGTAAATCGAATTCATTCAATATCTGCTAATATTTATTATTGTCGTTGAATTTAAACTTTTTAAATCTTTATTTATTTTTCTGTAATTTTCTCTAACAGCAAGTTTAGTATCTCTAGTAATTGAACATAAATCAAATATTTTCAAATGTGTATAGCACCTATCATCATCTGGCAGGATGCTAAGCAATCTTGCACTGGGAAAATGTTCATTGACGTCGGGTTAACAACTATTCATTAACCCTGGGTCTACGACCCACATTGTGTGGCCGGCCGAATTTCGTATTGTGAACGGCACACTATTACACACAAAAAAGTATTTCTGAATATATTCACAAAAGTATTTTCTGCTGCAAATTTGAAAAGGTTTTCTGATATTTAAGACAATTTTCCTAAAAATAACAGGAAAACGGTTATTTTCAGACTTTATTTCAAAAGGTTTCTGAAATCTTATAACAGTAATACTTTTCAAGTCCACCTTGCTAATCATATTCCTTAAATGTAAGAAATTTTTTCTTAAATATCAGAAATATTATTTTGAGTGTATAGATGAATTGTTTTCAGAGTCTATAGTCATTTTATTTACGGTATCATTGGTGATAATTCCTTGGAATCTCATATTAAGTGTTTAATGTTCACGTTTTTCTTTATTTATTTATATAAAACGTTTTTTAAATATTCCCAGCTCAAGTGTTAATATTAGCCAAAGTGGTTGCAATATTTGCTATAAGCAACATCTCAAAATTATATCAACCAAATGTTTGCAGTCGTTACAAAGTTAGTATCTCCTATCGGTTCTGACATAAATACACACAGTACTTAGCGGAAACAATGGCCGAAAACTTTATTGCAGCATTAAATATCCACACAGTTACATGGACCCATGTCAAAATCAGGGACCACAGATTGAACCAAGGGACTGCAATAGAGTTGGCTTAACCCCTTCTCACATTGAGTTGCCTGTAGGCAACTAAGCGCAGTGTATACACGTTAAATAGTGTATATCGCACCGTGTTTAACAATAGCAACACGTATACATAGTACTAAATCACCACAAGACGTGAGAGCCCCCTCGGGCTCGAGCGTCAAGCTCCTATGGCTGAGTGGTGATGGTATACGCCTCCCACTCCAGTCACCGGAGTTCGAATCCTAGCATAAAAGTAGGTCTCAGGGGAAATAGAAAATATTCATGTGAGAAAGGGTTAAGCTTTAGACTAACTTTTTGTTTACGGTTTAATCTTACGTATAGGCTTATCCTTATGTTTAGGCTTTGTGTTTGGCTTTATCTTAAGGTTTAGGCGTAGGAATATGCTTAAACTAATGTTCCGACAATGTTCTATTTGTTGGCCGTTACAGGTATAGGTTACAATAGTTATATATTGTATTAGGGACAGGACTAAACCATGAACCAAAAAGATTTGAGCACCCAGGTTCTCATGAGTCAATACAGAAATGTGTTTGAGCCTCTGAAATGTTTTAATTGCGTTTTTACCACCCCCTGCAACTGAAAATTGTATATGTTTTATAAACATTACATTAATTCTGCAGTTGCATTCTATTTAACAGTTAGGCTCAGTGGGACACCAGGGCGTTCGAATCCGAGGCCCATGTAAAGATCAGAAGCGGAACGTTTTTCTGTGGGACTGCAGTAGAGAAAGCTTAAGCTTTAGACTATTTTTTGCTTGGCTTAGGCTTAGGCTTAGAAATTACGCTCATTCTAACGCTTAGGCTTAGGTTTAGGCTTAGGAATATGCTGGTCCGCCCCTGTTCTTTACATTGGTAGAATCCGACATTTGAAGTGTTAGATTGCCATTTTTATAAGTCATTCATGTGTTTTCGAAGCATCATGAAAGACTGGGAGGCTGAAGCGCTGACAGACCAAAGGTTGGATAAAGATTTTTTTACCAGCGCTGTGCTTTACACGCGGGACGGTATTAAATTTTGGTCGGTGGAAATTAAGATATTTTACTAAAAAATGACGATAAAATTTAAATAAATTTCATTCGTACAGTATATAAACCTTGACAATCACCGAAAATAAACCATCAAAGGTAGATTGCGCTTCTGTGGATTGTGAAAATCTAACATACAGCAGATAAAGTGAATTCCTTTCTCCAACAAGGGTTATTTTACCAATAATATTGGAAAAAGAAAATTAAAATGAATATTTCGGTGGCATGTATTTTTTACTTTCCGGTTGTTTCGATCACGTTTCCGGTAATTTTTTCAAATTCCGGTACCGGTAAATTGTAATTCCGGTTGCACGCTTAGTATTAACATAAGCCACTTCAAATACTATGAGCTCAAAATGTTATGTATTTGCCCCAGTGGACCGCCGCGTCTAAGGCATCCGAGGATCTCACCGGTTTCCATCGGCCCGCCTGCCAAATGAGACCCCCATACCAACCATAGACGATCTGGTATGCAAAAACGAAGCCCATACGTTGGGGCGTAATGTAAAATAGCGGAAAAACACTCAAATGAAACGAGCGAGAAACCAAATAAAAGCGAGTGCAACGGAATATTTAAGCCTGAATTGCGTCGAAAATGAAAAATTTGTCAAAATCGCGTCCATGGATCAGTGTTATCAGGGCATCCCAGGTGCCCGGGCCATCCTTGGAAGATAGGGGGAGTGGTAGCTGTGTGACAGCGGCATCCTTTTAAATAATCCAGTGTCCGTCACAAGTTTCACAATATTACTCCTTGTGGATTATTAACGCTGGCTCGCTTGAACATTTAATATCTCAGCTCTGCCAATTCAGTCCAAACACGATTCGGCCCATTGATAGAATAGGGCCAGAACGTTTTCCTGCAGGCTGTAATAGTGTCAAGTTAAGCTTTAGACTAACTTTGTTGCTTAGGCTTAAGCTTAGGCTTAGGCTTAGGAATAGGCTCATCCTTACGCTTAAGCTATGCTTAAACTTAGGCTTAGACTTTAAGAATATGCATATACCACCGTTCCGGCCCTGTCCTATACATGGGCACGTATTTCCTGTCAACGATATTTTTTTCAAATAGCACCTGTATTTAAAGTATAATCACCGTAAAACAAGCTGCAACTATTATTTTGGGTCTCAGTACAGCGGAAATAAATTACTTACCCGGTATACGTCGTAGCTTTGAAACCGTTAATATCTGACTATAATTGCTCTTAAACCGTTTTGAGCCCTGAACGGCCGTATTCAAATATATACTTTACGTTGGGACCATAGGTGGTATACGTAAAATTCAAACATTTTGACCACTGAAAAAGTGTGAAAAAACATATTTAGCGTAAAAATTACGGCTTCTGGTATCCTGGCTTGGCGGCAGACGGGTGCCAGCAGAGCTCGCCCCCCTGGTAGAATCTTGGCCCTGTTTAAAAAATTTCCACCCTTGTTTGAAAGTCTTCGAAAACCATTGTATTTACGTCTTGAATAATATGCAGCCCCAGCAAGATGAGCTCGCTACGGGACTGCTGGGATCGCGGAGAGGCAGACAACATTTTATAGGAGCATTAAATTTTGCCGTTGCCACAAAAGGTAATTGTAAATCCGGCCAATGTTACTTTAAGGGATGTAATAGTAGATTAAGTGTATTCCTAAGCCTAAGCCTAAGCGTTGCAAAAATGTTTTCATAAACCTAAGCCTAAGCTTAAGCGTAAGCCTAAGCAAAAAATGTATTCTAGAATCTAAACCTGCTCTTTTATGGACCCATCAGAAACGTAGTTACATGGGCCGTAAATCCTATATAACCAGATTATTTCTCATGTCCCTAACAAATTGCGTGGTATAATTCCCATTGTCTTCCATTGTAAGCAACCTCTTTAAGCTTCCTCTTACAGTTAATACAGCGCTAGGCATAACGGCACATGAATGATTACAGTGGGGCCACAGACATGGGTTTTGAACAATTTGAGCCCAATGACATATGTTTGCAGTTAATACGACCCATGTATAGCTAACGGTACAGACCATTTTCGTCGGAACTTAAGCTTTAGAGTAATTTTTTAGGCTTAGGCTTAGGCTTTGGATTATGCTTATACACAGTTACCACCATTGGCCTCATATATGAAAACAGTAGAAAAGACGTCAGCAAACAATAAGGGAAACGTCAGAATTGGAAGTTTTAAAGACATTTGGGGCTGATTGAACAAACACTGGTTTATAAGACATATATTTAGTCAGATGAACTATTACTTTTAGCGGCGTAACAGTAGTTTAAGCATATTTCTAAAGCATAAGTCTTAGTGTAAAATAAATAATGAATAAAGCCTAATACAAATATATAGTCTTAGGTATAATAAGCTTACTCTGTTGCAGTCCCGCATATACACGGAAGAGACAACCTCAAAAAGTAATAGGGCAACAGATGTACGTTGTGTTGAGTGTTGAAAATACTTGCTATTAATGTAATTTTCAGAAAACGCGAAGAATTCAATGTTTTTAAAATATACCAAAATCCGGCCCATGTAAAGATCAGACGCAGAACGTTTTTCTGTGGGACTGCAATAGAGTAAGCTTAAGCTTCAGACTAATTTTTTGCTTGGCTTAGGCTTAGGCTTACGATTAGGAATACACTCATTCTTACGATTTGGTTTAGGCTTACGCTTAGGAAAATGCTTATAATACGTTTTTCCATTTTCTTTACATTGGCCCAAAATCCTCATAGGATGCAAGTCGGTATTCAGCCGTAACGCCTCCTAAGCAGAACAGGAAAGCTAAATGAAAACAAAAGACTGTGGGTGGGGCATTAATTCCCTGGCGTACTTAATACAGCCACGGTGGCACCTTCATTGGGGTACCTGGGTCGTCGTAGCTAAAAATGACCGCGGTTCAGGACAGCTTATAGGCGAAAATTGGGCGTGGCTCCAACAGGTATTAAAAGGCACCGAAAACCGGTTTGAAATTTGTATCAACCAATCAGATACACTTTACATACCAGTAGCTTTTGTGGACGATTTGTCGAGTTTAAAACGATGGCTTATGTAAAGATCAGGCGCGGACCGTTTTTCTGGTGGGACTGCAATAGAGTAAGCTTAAGCTTCAGACTAACTTATTTGCTTAGACTTAGGTTTAGGCGTATACATAGGTATAAGCTCATTGTTATGACTAGACTTTGGTTTAGGATTACGCTTTGTCTTCGGTATTTGCTTATACTACTGCAACAGTGCATAGATTGGCCCATGCTTTGGTCTCAAAGAAATGATAATTACTACTATTTCAACTAAGAATAGACAAGATTAGCTTATATTTAGGTTCAGCATTTTAATATCTCGATTGTTGTTAGGTTAGTTTTTGTCACCTACGCCATGGTTACAGAACC
The DNA here is from genome assembly GCA_030248215.1 of Enoplolaimus lenunculus. Taxonomy (NCBI): domain Eukaryota; kingdom Metazoa; phylum Nematoda; class Enoplea; order Enoplida; family Thoracostomopsidae; genus Enoplolaimus; species Enoplolaimus lenunculus. The sequence goes on from JASANG010000558.1 coordinate 68,541, forward strand.
AGTGAACGTTGCTTACTATGTATAACTGGTTTGTGTTTCGGCTTGGTTTCGTTTATGCTATCGCGGATATGGCCATTTGGTCTCAAGGTAAGCGGAACTCAGATCGAATCAATCGACTTAAAACCTTCTACTTGGAACTCTGAAACTTTTGACATATTTATTACAACAGTACACTGCAAAAAATGGTGAGTTAAATTGACTCTCTCCGAAATAGACTTTTCCTGACTACACAAACTGAGTCAACATACGACTACGCCACAGTCAAATTGAGTATAATTTGACTCAGGCGGAGTCTTGTTTTGGCTCAGTTTGTGTAGTCAGGAAAAGTCTATTTTGGAGAGAGTCAATTTGACTCACCATTTTTTTGCAGTGTCGTGTTTTCCAATCAGAGCTTCAAAATATTTCTATATCAAAACACGGTTGTAATTGTTTACTTGAATTGCGTCATTTCAACCATTTTGCCTAATACCCCGATTCTGTCATGGCCGGCCAATACTAGAATTAATATTTCAGTCCGATGTCACCTTAGCATTGTCGAGTAGAGACCAGAGGCGTATCCAAATTACTGACGCGGGGTGCGCGGGCTGGTAAATGTTATGAAACGCCAAAATTGTACGGTAGAGACTTTGCCATTTTATCACAAAATGTTTCTGACTGAGAGTCGTACGTCCCCTTTTCGATCCGCTAATGATGGAGAGTTTTCGGGCCCGTAACCAGGGGGACCAGGGGATTCTCGCCCCTGGAAAAATTTTGGCATCCCTTAAAATTTTTAACCTTGCTTGTAAGTCATCAAAAACCTTTGACTGCACCTCCTGCAAAATTTTTAGCCCTCATACCAAGGTGAACTGGCTGCGCGCCTGAGACCTTTGCCATCACAGGTCCATTGACCTTACAATATATATCATAGGAGCCATCTGTGTAGTTTGGTAATATATTTTTAGCCCAGAACTGTCAGTACGAACCACAACAATCCGATCAGAGCTTAAGTTGCGCCCCAGGGTGGTTGTTTTTATCTGGCAAATGTTTGTATTTTGCTCCAAAATCTGCTCAACTGCCGTTCAACGATGCGATTGTTTACTGTAATCAACGAGGCAGCGATTTAGTTGAATTTCAATCTGAATTTGAATTTAAATGCTTTCAAAAACTCAGGTAAGAGATTCGAATATGGAATTTATGGTGAACAGTTATGAATTACTTGGCAATGTACGGAGTTGCTCGGGTCTACGGAGGGCTTCACTGTAAGTGGCTTCGTCCCTGAGGGACGCTCGGGTCTACGGAGGGCGTCACTCTAAGTGGCTTCGACCCTGAGGGAGGCTCGGGTCTACGGAGGGCTTCACTCTAAGTGGCTTCGTCCCTGAGGGAGGCTCGGGTCTACGGAGGGCTTCACTCTAAGTGGCTTCGACCCTGAGGGAGACTCGGGTCTACGGAGGGCTTCACTCTAAGTGGCTTCGTCCCTGAGGGAGGCTCGGGTCTACGGAGGGCTTCACTCTAAGTGGCTTCGTCCCTGAGGGAGGTTCGGGTCTACGGAGGGCTTCACTCTAAGTTGCTTCGTCCCTGAGGGAGGCTCGGGTCTACGGAGGGCTTCACTCTAAGTGGCTTCGACCCTGAGGGAGGTTCGGGTCTACGGAGGGCTTCACTCTATGTGGCTTCGTCCCTGAGGGAGGCTCGGGTCTACGGAGGGCTTCACTCTAAGTTGCTTCGTCCCTGAGGGAGGCTCGGGGTCTACGGAGGGCTTCACTCTAAGTGGCTTCGACCCTGAGGGAGGCTCGGGTCTACGGAGGGCTTCACTCTAACTGGCTTCGTCCCTGAGGGAGGCTCGGGTCTACGGAGGGCTTCACTCTAAGTGGCTTCGTCCCTGAGGGAGGCTCGGGTCTACGGAGGGCTTCACTCTAACTGGCTTCGTTCCTAAGGGAGGCTCGGGTCTACGGAGGGCTTCACTCTAAGTGGCTTCGACCCTGAGGGAGGCTCGGGTCTACGGAGGGCTTCACTCTAACTGGCTTCGTCCCTGAGGGAGGCTCGGGTCTACGGAGGGCTTCACTCTAAGTGGCTTCGTCCCTTAGGGAGGCTCGTGTCCACGGAGGGCCTTTTACTCTGCGTGACGATGTTGTAGCCACAGTGGAAGAATATTAGTGTAAATTCTGACCTTTCCAATCCGTTAGCTGTCATAAAACATCAAATCTGTATATGTTTGCCCTTGATTAGGGCTTCTGTGGTCATTTTACGAAAAGTACTTTTATATGGACGTTCAGTAACGAACCTACTGGATGGTCATATGGGTCAAACACATTTTCTTATTCAGGGTGATCCTTCACAATCCTTGGCGTTGCATGCCACTCCAAAATGAAGCCAAAGTTACGCTCGCGTTGCAGTTGTTATCGAAAACGATTTATTCAGCCACATCCCATACCCACAATTGCGGTGGGGACACCCCAAAGAGGCGGCTCCACCCTAACAAGATTTTAAACAAAAAATTTAGAAATAGTTTAACCATCACAAGGGGACCTCACCCCGGAATTTGGGGCACACCACCCTGCTTCGACAGTGATGCCCATATTCTCAAATGTATGTAAGACATATCACCAGCTAAGGATAGGTTTTGTAAATTTCGAACCGACCAATCAGAATTTGGAACATGATTTGTACCTGATTGGTCTGTGAGCCAGGTTTAACATTTATAACTGCTTCAGTTGTCTGGTTTGATAACCAAATACTCACTGGTGATACGTCCTCGTCTGGCACACATTTGAGAATACGGACCATATTATGAATTTTTAGCCATTCTGGTACTGGGACATCAGCAGGCGATGCGTTATGGATCGGTCTCAGACACTACTACGTTGGACAATTTCAATGGATTTCACAAGAACCTTCGTTTCCTCCAAAGCCGCAATTTCTTAATTATTCTTCGGCGTGGGCAGACGATGAGCCGAGCCAGGAAATCAAAGGTACGAACGTAGTCAAAACTCAAAAGCCTATTTGTTGTTTTGGGACAGGTTATAAATTTCTGGTTTAGGAACCGGTAATTATGCATGATTCACAAGTGGAACAAACCGTTTTCTCGAAAGTCAGGACGGGGAAGCGGTTTCAAAAAACGGATGACCACTGGTCCCTCGGCATCCATTCGCTGGAACCGGCATTCATATTTGTTTCTCTGAAAGGTAAATGTAATGATGGGATTACGGTAATTAGTGGATCTTACTTTCCTTTTAAATAGAAATGTTTTATCTGTGGTTTAGAAGAATGCATTCAGAAGATAACTATAAAACTGAAGCCTCAATTTCGAAGTCGTCGAAAATTTCAAATCTGAAAGATTCTGTGTGTGTAGAATTTAAACAACTATTTAGAATTTAACTAAAGCCCAATTCACACGTGCAAGTTTTTGCTGCGAGAACTCGCAACTGCAAGTTGCACTTGCAAGTTTTGTCCATAATCCCGATCGAAAAATTTGCAGCTGCAAATAATTTATTAAAAATCATAGCTTGAGGTTTAGTTCATATATGTGAATAACCATGCAAGTTCACTGAATTTATTGCAACCGCTTTCTCATTAGCTGATGCAAAAATGCAAGTTCTGCGTGCAATTTGTAGCTGCAAGTTCTCGCAGCAAAAATTTACACTTGTGAATACGACGTAACGGTGATATTTAATGCGAAGAAAAATTCGAAGACTTGATTTGTTTTATCTTTAGGCTGCGTAGAAATCTCTGCACAAGGTTCGTCTGACACTCGATGGCGTCATGTCCCGTGCAACAAACGTAACATTCCAATATGCCAGTATAATCCAGGTAAGTTCCAGAGGAACAGAATTTTTCTAAAATAACCCGAACCGAACAAAGGTAAAACTTGGAAAAATACGTTTTGCCAAAGGCGAACAAACGCTCTGAAATAAGTTTTACTGAAACGAACCGAGAAATAACCAGCCAAAAACCAGAAGTACAGTAGTATTGGTACTCGCGGGCATAGTTTTCTCGCGTTCGGTTCGATAGCACCGCAGCATAAGCTTACATGTCCAAAATTGTAAGCCTCTCATATATATCGGTAACCTTTAGGTTGAATGCTTTTGTGAAATGCATTCATCGCCAAGTTAGGTTGAGGGACCAAACGCCCCTTTTATGATTTATGTACAGGGTTTATTGGAAACTTCAGTCGGTAAAATGGGCCAATGTAAAGAACAGGGGCGGAACAGTATTAGAAGCATATTCCTAAGCCTAAGCCTGAGCCAAGCAATAAAATTTGTCTAAAGCTTAACCCTCTCACTCATAGAGTATACTATGAGCAACTAAATACAATAATATACGAGCAATACACACACTGTGAGCAGTGTTTAACAATTGTAACATATATGCGCAGTGCAAAATCTCCACAAGACGTAAGAGCCTACTCGGGCTCGAGCGTCAAGCTCCTATGGCTCAGTGGTCATCGTAAACGCCTCTCACCCATAGACTGCGCTCCCTAACGCTCACTTAATCGAAAAGCCCCCCCGCCCAAACCACACAGCCCCACCCCCCCACCCCAAAAACAACCCCCACACCATCATTTCCCACCATTTGCAATTTGCATGAGACGGGGTTGCGAATCCAACCTCACAAATGTTTTTATTAATTTTTGCAACAGATTGCTTTAAAAACAATCCTGCCTGTAACCCCTGAATGCAATCAAAGTTGATGAAAATGAACATATTTAATTTCAGATGTTTGTCCTGTCACAAGTAAGTGAACAATAATATTTTTATTCGATTTTACCACGAAATAATTGTAATAAAAACGTTAAAGTAATTTGCTTCCTCCCACTACAGTTGAATTGATGGAAACTAGAACTTCACCCCACAATATTGTGCATTAGTTTAATTATTTTAAACTTTAGGGTGGCACTAAACATTTGACGACGTCGGACGCCGCGTGGAGCCGTCCGTCACTGTCTGTCACCGTGCGTCACCATGCGGCATCGTTCGAAAATTACTCAAGAACGCTACCGTATCAGGGCGTACGGTGACTCACGCCGTCGCACGATAAGTATAGCACAACCCTTAGGATAGCGTACGCAGCTGAAGCTCGTGCTAAACCTGGCAGTAACTTTAGGCATCATCATATTATATAAAATGTATTTATTATGTGTGGTAACATTTTGTGATGAAAGTAAAGCAGAACATACCCAAAAAAATAATTGTGTCGTAACGACCGTTGTATTTAAAATACGGTTTTGTTTGATCCATAAACCATTTTTATTTCGGCCAAATCCGCTCAGCCAATGTATAAATTTTTTTGGTCATAAAACTACCAAATTTTTGAAGAAACGTTAGCAATTAATTCAGTTCTGTCAGACCGTCAAAAGGGTTCTCCTAAGTCTAATCCTAAGATTAAGCTTAAACATAAGCTTAATCCTAAACCTAAGCCTAAGCCTGAACTTAAGCTTTGCAATCCCATAGTCCCTCAATAACTGTGTGTCTCACTGGACGGATCCCTACTGTGGACATTGTCCCTGTTATGTATCTATATTTATTTTTCTATTTCAGCATTAGACGGATGTCCACCAGGATGGACTCGTGTGAGCCGAACCTGCTACTTCTACAACGCCGTCGATCCTGGGATCGACACAGTCGCAAATGCTAAAACAACTTGTGAATCAATGAAAGCAACGTTACCAACGTTTACATCGCTGGGACAGTACCGACTGTTTAGAAATTGGTGGTGTGTGTTTATTTGTGTGGCCAATGTTACTTTAACGGGCGTAACCTTAGATTAAGCGTAAGCCTAAGCCTACGCCTAAGCGTTGCAACAATGTGTTCCTAAGCCTAAGCCAAAACGTATGCGAAAGTCTGCGAAAAAAATGCAATCTAGAATCTAAACCTACTCTTTTATGGACCCACCAGAAACTCTGGACGCCCCTTAAAGTAACATGGTCCGTTTGAGTTGTGCCGTTTGGGCCACGCCTGTACGCAACATTTTTGATTTTGGAACAGTATGTGAAAATTATTTCGAATGCAATGTGCCAAGATTTTTTTTATATTTTTGAATTTATCGGGTCGTTTCAAATGCAAAAGCACACCTTTTTCAAATATTCGTTAATTTCGGGACGGAACATATTAACCCCTGCACTATACTCGCCGAGCGCCGGCGTACGGCACATAAAAATTGACACAGGCCATTAAATAACTGTTGCCTATGTTTTTGATAGCAAATGTATAGCGGCGTACGGCGGCGTTGGGCCCAGTATAGCGTATCCCTTTACTTCTATCTCATATTACGACCCCTTTTAGTACCTTTTGTCCAAACGAACCCAACAACTGACACCATTCGGAGTTCGATACGGTCGGGTAATTTTTTCGAGCAAGCAAATAATGCGAGGTGTTCGAAATTCAGCATTTTTTTGCACTTAATTTCTCTGTATTTGTGTTCCACGTTTGAGATCCACAACTATACGCAGGTCGGTAGAGTCTTGTCAGAGATTCAAACTTGGATTATCAATGTAACTTTTTGACACCGATCCATAGGACAATTTGTTGCACCAATTTGGATCCGGTATCATGGGTGATTGCACTTTGGTGCATACAGATCAAACAATATTTCTGGTAAAATCCCTAAAATTATATGTTATTTCGTTTTAATTTAGCACATTTTTACTTTTAACCGTAATGAGAAAACTGTCCCGAAACAATCAAAAGTTCATTCCGGTTTGTGGTTGTGTGTTAATGGTTTAGTCCATGGGACGATGCCACGTCCTGAACCACCCGAATTTGAAAGGACACTAAAAATGGAGGTTGATGGTCCTGAAGGGACGCATCCTTACCTCAAGACGGTCCTGAAGGCACAATTGTCGTACGGGCACCGTAAACTGGTTTCTGAAAGACATGGGTGAACAATATATTTCTTCAAAACTTTGGCCAATGTAAAGAACAGGGGCGGTACAGTATTATAAGCATATTCCTGAGCCTAAGTCTCAGAATAAGCCTAAGCCAAGTAAAAAATTAGTCTAAAGCTTAAACGTACTCTTTTCTAGTCCCACAGAAAAACGTTCCATCCATGATTTTTACATGGGCCAAAGCTTTATCGTTTGAAACATTTGCCACGGGACGTTGGACGTGTAGTCCTGAATCTTTTAGTCCCACAGGCTTCGATTATAACCCACCCTGTACCGCCACACAAAGACGTGGGGGGGCAAGCGAAATGATACCCTCTTTAATTTCAGGTTGACATTAAATCCGTTACCTAACGTATTGATTGGCTTACGGTCTAATGATATACGAGGGACACGAAATGCGACTGCATGGCATTGGGATACCGGATGGTCAACTGTGCCAAAAATCGGCTTTCGCCCAGATTGGGCCAAAATCCGACATCAACCCGTCCAGCCGGATAATAACCCATGTAAGGGAAACGTATTTGTTTACATTCCGCACATAAAGTTTTCCCCCTCATATAAACCTACCTGAGCTTAAGCCTAAGCCTAATTCTATGCATAATCCTGAACCTAAGTCTAAACCTAATTCTAAGCCTAATCCTGAACCTAAGCCTAAGCCTAATCCTATGCATAATCCTGAACCTAACTCTAAGCCTAATTCTAAGCCTAATCCTGAACCTAAGCCTCAGCCTAATTCGAAGCCTAATCCTGAACCTAAGCCTAAGCCTAATTCGAAGCCTAATCCTGAACCTAAGCCTAAGCCTAATCCTATGCATAATCCTGAACCTAACTCTAAGCCTAATTCTAAGCCTAATCCTGAACCTAAGCCTCAGCCTAATTCGAAGCCTAATCCTGAACCTAAGCCTAAGCCTAATTCGAAGCCTAATCCTGAACCTAAGCTTAAGCATACGATAACTTATTAATTATTAATTCAAAACCCTGTGGGCAGGAAACGTAACGTATGCATTCTAATAATTGAGAAATTAAACAAGTGACGGTTTTGTAACACTAGGCTACACCCGAATATAGTGGACGTATAACCAGTTGGATCTGGTTAAACAATTTAAATAAGCTAATGCATCCGTAATGTTACCAGTTTTTTTGCTTTATATCGAACTCTATAAGAATTGTTTAGCGAACCAGAAAGGTGTAGTTGTATGTCAAAGTAATTACTGATAGTCAAATCTTATTGGTTATCACCAAAGTTCTTAAAAACAGAATAATGCCGTGAAAGTTAAACTAACTTACAGTGACGGATGTAGGATTCCCCGGCGGGATAGGCCACTTTTCGTTATCTGAGATTGTTCAATTTTCAATGTGTATTTTAATCAGATTACATGACCGTAAGGGTTACGCTTTTGTTTTTAATTATTTTAATCCCGTCCTTCACCGGGTACGGCGCCGTCCGTCACCGCACGTCACGGTGCGGTATTGTGCGGTAATTACGGACAAACGATACCGTATGGTGACGGACGATGACGGACGGCTTCGTACGGATGATGGACTACGCCGGACGGGTGACGGAAGGCGCCGTACGACAAGTATAGCGCAACCCTAACTCACGTAAAAACATTGGCATAATGTAATTCATTTGCTTGGCGTGTTTTGGAATCTAATGGATTTTTGGCTGCCGGACTGACTGATTGAATTTACAGCAGGATCAGGATGTGCAATGATGAATGCAACCGCTCATACGGTGTACAACTCAGAACGATTCTGGTATGATATCCCGTGTGAATGTAGCCGCATTCCGCGAACAAATATCAAACTGGTTTGTCAAATGCCACTTCGTAAGTTCCGCAGACTTGTAGCCAGAGACAGGGGGGCAGGTATAACTGAGCCTACCTAGAAATATTTTGGCTCCCTCCTCTTGAATATTTTCAACCTGGCTTGTGAGTAATCTAACATTCTAGCAAGCTTAACCTTGAAGTTTTTAGCTCCCTGGCCTCGTGTTAAACTAATAATGATATAAATGGAAACGGATAGTGATCAAAATAACGGAAAAGCAATTGAAATATATAAGCATTAAAAGCGTCAAAGATGTTTTATTTTTCTGTCAATACAGTATTGAGGCATGCATTCCAGTGAGTTCAATTTAATTCAGAATGCGTTGAATCACGAGCGTGAATTAGGTTTTTTCTCAACTCAGAATTCTGTGAGTTGCTCAACTCCATACTGAGTTATTTAATAAACTCACCCAGAATTAACTCAAATCATTATGAGAATTACACTCAACTCAAAGTGAATTAATGTTTACCAATATTACCTAAGAATAAACTAAATTCGTTCACTGTGTTGATTAATCAACTCATTGGAATTTACAGTGTAAAATCTCTGACTTCACCGCCTTAAAACGTTTGCTCCCGCGTAACATCAACAGAATGCACTGATTCGATCCCAATTATTAACAGCGAGTTCAAAAACTTTATATTCAACAGATAACCAGACAAAATAAATACCCAATATTGTAATAAGGACAAAACGTGACCAAGCTGCCGCAGTTATAACACGAATGTCATGAGAAAATTAATATTCTGTTATTTATTTTAGCAACTATCTGTACACGTAAGTTTTTTGAAACCAAATAATTTGTCATATTTTGTTTTGGCTGAGGCCACCAATGTGTCTGTAGTAGTTCGCAGGCATGAATTTTGATGGATTCACAGTTTATCGAGAGTTCAATGGGAAACCGCAGGCGGTTGAAAGAGATACGTAGAGATGAATCGAACTTGGTTTGATCGGTTCTGGGCTGTGTTAAACAATTATTACACGTATGCGCAGTAGAAACCCTTTCCAAGACGTTACAGGACCCCATCCGGTACAAGCGTCAAGTTCATATGTACGAGCAGTGATGCTATACGGAACGTCTCCCAAAGACAATTCAAGTCTAATGATTCGAAACACTTCAAATTATATCTCGAAAAACAGAAAATATTCATGCGAGAAAAGGTTAAATACACAATCAACATTGTTTATTTTAGACAAATCCATTTGTCCAGCACTGCCTCAATCTGCAAATCATACCAAATATCCGTCGAAAGTTGTCATTCGAGTGTCTGATGGGAAACATTCCCACGCTCAAATTGATTTCAGCTGCCCAAAAGCGTCTCGGTTACTTGGCGCAGTGCCAAAAATTCAGTGTCTTACGGGACAGACGTATGAAACCAACGCTACGTGTCGACGTAAGCTTATCAATAAACAAGGATATACCCGGTTCCCGCAAATATCGGTGTCTATTTCCGGTTCCGGTTCAATACTTTTTGCCAATAAAACCGGAAGTTGGGCTGTTTTTAAGTTGAAATGTTGCGTTAAATTTTGAAATTTGGCACTTAATTTTTTTCCATGAGCAGTTTGAATTGAACAGAACTTTTTGTACCCGGTAAAATATTGGTGTTTGTTTTCAATGACGCGACCATCACTGGTCATCCCCGTATGCAGGCAGCCACGGACTCTTGGGCACCTAAAGACTAAACCGATCTGGCATGTGATTCTAAGCAATTTAGTGCCTTCTTGTGCCATTCAAGTTAATCATTGAGGTTTCAACGCTTATTTGGCTTTTCGCTCGTTTCGGTGGTGCATATTTTGTTCCCCCCATTACATATTGCGCATCAGCGTATGTGTCCGCCTTACTTACATTAGATGCTACACCCAATTTGACAATTTCGGATGAAGGTGGCTAGGATATTTTAGCCGGGGTACTATGGTTTCCGGTATATTTTCTATTCGTCGGTGTTATTTCAAATTAAAAATTTGATACGTTTTTAATATATAATTATTCGCTTGAATCATATAAATTTAATAAAATCCAAAATTTGACTTTTCGTTCTGGTGCAGTGTCAATTCTTGTTGCTAGTTTGACCTCGTTTTGGTCTCGTGCGCTCCCACTTGTCCTATGCTTGTACTCATGATCTCGTAGCTCAGCTCATTGAAACCGGTCGTACCGATACTCTCGTGTACTGATTTCGTCTTATATGCACTCGACTCGTGCCGCACAATCATATCTCGGAAGAACGCAAAGCTGTGCTACAACTATTACTTGTGTTCCGTTTGGATTTTAGTATTTTCGCCTGTTTACCAACCTTAATATACATAATGCATTGGGACACACACCAACAGGTAAACAATGTTTGATTTCAGGAAACCCTTGTCCTTGGCTCAGGATCAGGCATGGTTCGGCGCGGACCGGTTTCGATGGTCCCATATATCCAGGTCGATCTGTGTATTTCACCTGTGACTCCATGTTTACCTTGAAAGGCACCGCCAACGCGAAATGTTTACCCAACGGCAAATATAGCGAACCGATTCCGAGATGTGTCGGTAAACAATAATTTCGTTGTTGTTTGCGGTATTTGATTGTCCGGGTAACATCGATTCGTCGCTCGACAACTCGACACCGGTCAACTTTGTAATCCGAACGAAATTTCGTCCATTCGACAATTCGTCGCCTATCATTTTCCGCTTAGGCTTAGGATTACGCTTGAGTTTAGGCTTAGATTTATTCATAGTCGTTCGGACACTGTTAAGCGACAAGTTGTCAAGCGAGGAATTGTTGTAGATTCAGCTTGTACGTAATGTACTTACGGTGGTCCATGTAAAAGTCAGGGGCGGAACGTTTTTCTGTGGGACTACAAAGAAGAAAGTTTAAGCTTTAGACTAAGTTTTTTTGCTTGGCTCAGGTTTTTGGCTTAGGCATAGGAATATGCTCATTCTTACGCTTAGGTTTAGGCTTAGGCTTAGGAATATGCTTGTAATACTGTTCCACCCTTGTTCTTTACATTGGCCCTAATGGCAAATATATAGTCGATATTAACTGCAGTTATTGGTTTTGGCGAAGTTGAATGACCCCGCCGTAAATCAAACCTTGAACTTCTGGTTGCGCCCGGGCCAAATATGCTTTCACAGTATCGCGGTGTTGGTCGTTGGGACCGCTTGTTATTCCGGTATATGTTTACATGTATGACATTGTTTACAAGTTACACTAAGGTACCCACGCATGGTAATAGCAGACAAATACGAATTTTTGAATACGATATGGGATCTATGAGCAGACAAAATGTTACCACATAGTCTAATATGGACAAAACGTGTCCCAAGCTGCCCCGGTTATAACGTGAACCCCGCATAAGTTTCACAAATCTGTGTGACATCAGTTTGGGCAAAAATAAAAAAATGTGTGTTTCGAAGTTGTTTGAATTATCCGTATTTTTTCAGATAACAATTGTTTACGGTCATCAGGTAAGTTGTTTCAGTTGAAACTATGTAACATTTTTTAATAAAATAACCTAATTCCTGCAAAAAACATATGATTCTATTCTGTTTATGTGCCAACAAAAATTGAAAATTGCCCGAATGAACCTAAACATTTCAAAAATAGACAATTTCAAAAATTCAAATTTAGCCGCTGAATGAGCAACGGAAGAAGTGAGAAATTGAAATATTTAAAAAAACTGTAAACTCAACCAGCGTTTGGGTATACGTCTGCTGGCGTGGACACAGCGGAAAACAACCAAAATGCAGTTGAGACTTCTTGGTTTAGTAAACAAAATTTTAGTCGGTAAATATAAATTTTCATATTTTGCGTTCAAATCAGGTTTGAATATCATTGAATGTCACCCACGTTTATGAACCAGAATTGTTCATTGGCAACGCTACCGGCTTATACCCTAAGAGAGGGCCTCATTGTGCCAATGCTCCGGATTGGGTGTCTCGCTCGATTCGCACCCATTTTTTAATAAGCTGTTGCGTCCCTTGTTAATACCATACAAGTGGCCCCTATTTCGCGTCCGGGAGGGAGGCTCAGGTTCCGTAGTCGCGATCCTGGAATTGTTCAGCGCCGGACTGAAGTGGCGCCCAGGAGCCCGAGCCCTGGGTATCCCACCAGAAGGGGGTCTCCCACCAACCGAAAACTAACTTCTCGAAGTGCAAATCTACAACAGTCCCTGGGCCGAAATTCTGTTTCGTACTTTTGGTACAATGCGTTTCATTAAAATGTATCACTTTAAGGTCTGGTGTATAAAATAATTATGGCTAATAAAAGGACCTGCTAGAGATATGAGCGCCGGACCTCCTAGTCATATGAACCCCAGGTCCCCTGGTCATATGGGCCTATGGCCTCCGACCGCCTCAATCGGCCCTGACTCAGCGCTTTGCGTAATATTTCGCTTGACAGAAATTTTTTCAGATTAATTTTAAAGAAAATACGGAATTGCTTAAGCTTAACATTGTTAGTTGAGCTAATATCGTTAACTGGTTTAGACACTCTCGCATGTCGAGTTGGGTGGACTCGAATTCGAAACGTATGTTATTTGCTCACTGAACGAGCGAGCGAGTTGAATTTTCATCAAACTCAACGTATGTGTCGACAGATGGGAGCGAGTTTACTCGAATTTGTTGACCCACGTGATTATCATTGCTTTGAAAAATATTGGTAATCGCTTACAGGACGCAGATGATATGGTTTGATTTACACAGCTATGGATAATACGGTCAAACGCCTTGAGACAGGGCGTATTTTTGATTGTTCAAATATTTAAATCGGCATCACATCGTTTTTTGTCAATTTTTTAAACTATTAAATTCACTGTGGGATTAATAAACCAGACCAATGTATAGAACAGAGCCGTAACAGTAGTATAAACATATTCCTAATACAAAGCCTAAGCGTAGAGATAAGTCTACGCCCCTGACCGTTACGTGGGTGATAACGTGGAAAGCTGATGACCATCGCGTACCTTCGTTAATGTCCTCGACCCTGAATAAAACAAATCTCACGCATCTCCAGCGGCTTTGTCTACGAATGTACCGCACCTAAAAATAGCAAAAAAACTTTGTTCAAACTTTCGAATTGCTAATTTTGACTGAAATAGTATATTTTTTAGGAAATCACAATCGACCAAAAATATCTACCTGTCCCTCGTCGCAACGACGTACCCAGACGGTTCTGTGAACCCCTGGAAGCGGATATGGTCAGAGTCATCAACTAATTTGACGTATATTGACCAATGGGATAGCGGGAAAATGGAACCAACCGGATCTGGACCTTGTACGTTTCTCGCCGCGAGCAGAGCCAATCAGCGTGCGGTGTGGCATGATTCTGATTGTGAACGGACCGATATGGTACTTGGTTGTCAGTACGATTTGAGTAAGTTTATGTTCATTGGCTTGACCAGGAATAAATTTCGGAGGGTCCATCTGCTTATATGTCATACGTATACCAGTGGGGTTACTCAAGTGTTCACTTGAAACGCTTTTTAGCTTTCATCATTTTTGCGTGCACCGTAGTGTTGTACACCGGCCAGGGACCTGCCCGCCGGTCAAAGGTATTGGCCGGCCGATTGGCCGGCGCCGGCCAGCCGACCGGCCAGTTGCTTATCACAGAAAAAAGCTAAAAACATTGTGACACTATCAATTTAATATTTTTCATTATATTTTGATTTCGATGCTAAAACATTTAGTTGAAATCTGAAATTGAGATTTAATCACTAGTTGAAACTACTTTGGTTGCAGTTGTATTCTTGACAGCTCCTGTGCTAAAAGATATAGTGAAAGCGATTGGTGTTTTACTTCTTATATATTACATTTGCAATCCACATCAAAAATTTCAGCTTTTCCCGCACTAAGAGTATGCGTACCTCATGTTTAGTTTAAATAAATGGATTAAGTGATAAATTTGGGGGCGCACCAAAAATATAGTAGGCCCCCTAGCAAGTATGCACCCACCATGTCGCTAAACCTTGCCATGATAAGCTGACGAACGGGCTGTACCGATAGCATCTGAGTGAGTTTAAGCTGATACAAATGTTTTGAATCGAAAACTAAACAACAAAATTATTAAAAGATGACAAAAATACATAAAAACAAACAATAAAAAAACAAAAATACAATAATTCCTTTTAGTTCAGCAAATGGTTTAAATTACCTTCCAGCATCCTGTGGATCCGCCTTCCCTGCCCACGACGCCTGCCCGCAAGGCTGGGACTTTTTGAACGGCGTTTGCTACTCCGGTTTCGATCCAAATTTTGTTCATCAAACTTTTCACAATCCAGAATGGTTTGAAAACAGTCTTGAATATGAATCTGCTCAACGCGACTGTGGCTCACTTTTCAACGCCCGTTTGCCTGAATTCCATACGCATTCGCAGTGGTTGGATTTCGAAGAATGGTAAGCGAACGCAACTCAGACGCGTTGCCAGGCAGTTGCTCAGGAACATAATGTTCCAATGGTAAGGATGCTGTCATACTTATCGTGCGGCGCCGTCCGTTACCATGCAGTATTGTCCTTGAGTAATTCACGTGCGATACCGCACGGTGACGGACGGCAACGTACGGCGACTGACGGCAACGGACGGCGACGAACGACATCGGACGGCAACGGACGTCGACGGACGGCAACGGATGACAACGGACGGCGACGGACGGCAACGGACGGCGACGGACGTCAACGGACGGCGACGGACGGCAACGGACGGCGACGGACGGGAACGGACGGCGACGGACGGGAACGGACGGCGACGGACGGGAACGGACGGCGACGGACGGCGCCGGACGTCATCAAAGGTATTGCGCCGCCCTATCTTTGACAAAATTGTTACTGTTAAACTAAATGCTTGCAGAAACAGATTTAAAGACAAAACAACATATACTTGAGTAGTTGACGTGGCTTTCACCCAACGAGAATCCTTGTTCTGCACTTGTGGCTGTCTGGGGGTAAAAATTAAACAAAGACTGTGAGAAACGGACGTCATTGGAAACAGCAGTTACTTTAAGGACGTAAGTCATTGTGCAAAATGCATTTTACGAACGAAACATGGAATCTACAGCGATTCATCGTCCGACAACTTGTCGCCCAACAGTGTCCTAAAGCCTATGAATAAATCTAAGCATAACATATAACGTAATCCTATGTTTATTCATGAGCGTAATACTTGGCGACCATTGTCGGGCCGATGAAATTTCGGATTACAAGGTGTCGGGGCGACAAATATTTCATAAGATATATTCACCCTGCCTGCTCTTGAATACGTTATTATTTCAGGTTATGCCAACCAGGCCAACATCTATTCGCCGCCTATTTGGGCCTTAAATTAACGGCGGACGGATGGCATCTTGAGTCAAACCGAAACGAACCATGGTCGTTGCCGTCTTGGTTATCGTCTAAAACGATAGGAAAAACAAAATATGCCGGTGATGAACGATGCGGTATTGTAACGGTTCGAAGGCCGCTGGCTACGGCCGAGAAAAGCCGCGCCTTTGTCGATGTAGTGGCCGGTCCATGTTCTGTGGACGTCAATCAAACCATTGGGTTTAATCTCGTTTGTCAGGCGGATAAAGGTATTTGTATTCTCAAATGTGTGTAACATCTATTATCAGTAAGTCATTGGTTGTTTTTTATCCAGCGAAGTTGTCGCAATTGAAAATTTGGAATAAAGCTTTCAAAAGTGATGATTCATCGCATCGGTAAAGCCTTAGTCACACGTGCAAGTTTTTGTAGCGAGAACTTTTACAGCTGCTTTGAGACCGCACTGTTTTTATAATTGTATTTGTTTGGCGCTATCAGAAGTCTCAGGTAAGCTATTATAATTTGTTTATTAAGCATATTTCACTGTAAAATGGCACATATTCTTGAAATGGAACCTGGGGTGAAACCAGGGGATCAGGTTCGAGGCTTGATTTTTAGCTTCGAAAAAGGCTTAGATTTTAGGTTTAGGCTTGAGTTAGGATTTACGTCTAGACATGGATTACGCTTCAAGCTAGTAGTCATAGCCATCACAGATGAGGTTGGGATTAGATTTGGCCAATACCTACGGTTTAGCTGGCTTATTCTGAAGTTTAGTTAACAAATAGGTTTCTAGTTTGATTTAGAGAGTTAGCTAAGGCTTTCAGTTGGACTTTAATAGGCAACTTAGAAAGTTGCTGTATACTTTTCCCACGTTCATAGTTAAATATTAGGTTTAGGCTTAGGCTTAGCTTTAAGTATTGTCTTTGTACACGTTTATAGCTAAGTATTTGACTTAGGCCTAGAGTTAGGGTCCGTATTTTTAAATATATGTAGCACCTGTCACCAGCTAGCAATAGGTCTTGTAACTTTTGAACAAGCGAATGGTTTAGGTTCGAAATTCAGCACATTGTTAGCATTTGATAGGCCCTACTTCTATACCAATTTTGACACTTGCAATTGCAGACATTCGTCAGTTTGAAAACCTACCGCTAACTGGTGACAGATGCTATTAACGTTTGAGAATACGGCCTTAGATTTAGGCATTGTACTTTTATCCTAAAGATAAGCCAGTGCTTTACCGTATAATGTGGAATGAAGTGTATAAAAGTCGGATAGGGGGGTAAACTAGGGCTTTAACTAAACTTAAGGCTAAGAATAAGCCAAATTGTTATTGGTTCGTTTGAGTTTTGTGTGAAAAATTGCATTTCAGATTCAGTCAAATGCTCTTCAGTGCCAGCTGCAATTTCGCGTTACCCTGGTGCCACTGTTGAGTCTAAAATCGCCCAAGGCCTCGCGTACTATAAAATCGACTGCCCTGAGGGGTCATTTAATGTTGGCCCACCGGTGATAAAATGTATCGAATCGCAACAATTTTGTTTAAGATCCAGGTGTCAAAGTAAGATTTGGGCCTTGGTGGATCAGACCCGTATCAGTGGAGTCCAATGGTGTCTGTCGCAGCCAATAGGCAAGGACAGGCCAAGGGGGGCTCAGGCTCCCAAGAAAAATTTTGGCCCATCTCTAGCAAATTTTCAGCCTTGTTTATAAGTCAACGAAAACCCTGCTGGCTACGGACCTTGTGGGTCAGCTGTCTGTAGACAGTTTGGTACGGAAAAATTTGCGCCCAACTTTTACAAATGGGAGTGACAGGCCTCAGCGGTTATTATTGATTTTCTGCCTTCCGCCAAACCTATCGTTAGACCAAAAAATTACTAAATTGTCATATGATTTTCGAAATAACGAAATTTTCGCTTGTTTTTGACTTGAAATCAGGCTTGTTTGACAGTCGCTAAAATTGTTGCAATTGAATTTAATTTTTCAACTAGATGCCAAAATATTTCACAAAGTCCTCTGTGGTATTAAAATCTATCGCTAATTTCTTTTGTAACCCACGAAACGACATCCGAAAAACGAACAGTTAAAAAGTTTTCGACTTAAATTCAACTTCACGTTGAAAAATCGATCTTTTTTACTTAAATTCAACTTCACGTTGAAAAATCTATCTTTTTTACTTAAATTGAACTTTACGTTGAAAAATCGATCTTTTTTTACTTAAATTCAACTTCACGTTGAAAAATCGATCTTTTTTACTTAAATTCAACTTTACGTTGAAAAATCGATATTTTTTTACTTAAATTCAACTTTACGTTGAAAAATCGATCTTTTTTTACTTAAATTCAACTTTACGTTGAAAAATCGATCTTTTTTACTTAAATTCAACTTTACGTTGAAAAATCGATCTTTTTTACTTAAATTCAACTTTACGTTGAAAAATCGATCTTTTTTACTTAAATTCAACTTTACGTTGAAAAATCGATCTTTTTTTACTTAAATTCAACTTTACGTTGAAAAATCGATCTTTTTTACTTAAATTCAACTTTACGTTGAAAAATCGATCTTTTTTACTTAAATTCAACTTTACGTTGAAAAATCGATCTTTTTTACTTAAATTCAACTTTACGTTGAAAAATGGATCTTTTTTACTTAAATTCAACTTTACGTTGAAAAATCAATCATTTTTACTATTGTTTATAACCAGGGCCGGGACAGCAGTCATCCCCATGGGTACCGCCATTTGGAAGCCTCTCCCCAATGAGGGTCCCCTGCGCTAAGAAGATTTCAAACAAAAAATTTGAAAAACATTTTGATCATCGCAAGGGGCCCCAACCCGGAATTTTGAAAATCCCACTTTCGCCTGCTCCAGTACTGACTATAACGAAACCAAGATATTTAAAAAATTAAAATCATTTCAGGTAAAGTATGCCCGGCGTACCCAATCACCAACGCCGCAATCACTACAAGCGGATACCCATTGGCTCAAGGAGTGACTCTAATCATTACGTGCCACCGAGACCACAAGTTGTCCAGCAATGATTGGCCCGTGGTCGAATGCTTGCCAGATGGGTCGTGGAATTCAACGGAAGTTCAGTGTGAAAGTAAGTATAACATTGAGTTTGTTACAAGTTGAATTAAGAGCCAGTATTCTCAAATGTGTGTAGCACCTATCATCACATGGTAATAGGTCCTGTATCTTTCGAACCAGAGCATGGTGAGGTTCAAAATTTAGCACATTGTTCGCATTTGATTTGCAGTACTTCTATGCCAATTTAGAGATCTGCAATTCCAGATGTTCGTTAGTTTGAAAATCAATCACTAACTAATGATAGTTGCTATACACATTTGAGAATATGGGCTTGGGTTAAATTCGAGATTTGGCTGGTGATTAAAGCATAACGACGGTAATTGTCTCGGCTGTTTGTTTTGTTCTTTTCTATATTCTCAAATGCGTATAGCACCTTTTATCAGTTAGCGATAAGTTGTCAAACAAACGAACTCCTGTCAATTACAAATCTCACAACTGGACCAGTAATAGAAGTATATGCCAAAGCCAAAACTGTGCTGAAATTTGACGTTTTCCATTCACTTACGGGAATGTCACAAGACCTATCATCAACTGTTAATAGGGGCTACAACCCATGTAGGCATAATTTGGCATTTGCGGATCGTTTTTTCGTGAGACTGGCTATGCAGTAAGCTTAAGCTTTGGACTAATTTTTTGCTTAGTCTTAGGAATATGCATATGCTACCATTTCGACCTGGATGTATACATTGACCGGTGCTACACACATTTGAGAATGCAGACTTAGGTTGCCAGGTCCATAACGGACCCCAAAGTTAATTTGATACCATTTGCTAATTTGGGGCATGTATTAGACATAAGGGTAAGTTATTTCCGCGGAAAAAGCACAACGGACGTCTAAAACAGTTTTGAAGCCGTTTCAAACAAAGGGATTTAAAATTTTGAAGATGACCATACAAGGATTACAGATGACTTACGGACGAATTTCAAATTTTTCAAGAAATTTCAAAATTGCTCGACAGGGTTTGTGATCCACTGGATCCCCTTTACTCGCAGCTGTTTTAGTAATTAAAATTTTCGCTTATTTCAAGGATTGCCTTGTGATCCGCCAAACGGTGAGTATTTTGTTTCCAAACGGATATGACTCATGTGTGTTTGACTACTGCTGTTACTAAGAAATGATAATACTTATCAGTTCTGAAACTGGGTATAAATTGGGACACAGAAGTTGAACGAATTTTCAAATTTGTCACTTTGTTCAAGATGTTAGGTTTGCTTTCATCGCTGCGTCGCCCGTCGAGACGGAAATGTTTTTCTCGAGATAAAGCGGAAGCGGTTCCGGTTTTAGTTTTTACACATCAACAGTCTTCGCGCGGCCCATGTAACTTTAAGGGGCGTCCACGTTTCTGATGGGTCCATAAAAGAGTAGGTTTAGATTCTAGATTACATTTTTTGCTTAGACTTAGGCTTACGCTTAGGAACACATTTTTGCAACGCTTAGGCTTAGGCTTGGGAATACGCTTAACCTACTGTTACGCCCCTTAAAGTAACATTGGCCGTCTTCGCTATATTTATTTATTTGAAGCAGAAGAAAATTTGTATATTGCAACCATAAACCCCCCTGATTAGAAACGATGATAAGGTTCAAAAAACGTTTTATTTACTTTTTAACTGAGGGTTTACTGGAAACCCCTGCCAGAAAAAAATTGTTTCAAAAATGCATCCAAATTTGTATTTAAAAGTTGGAAAATGCACCCAGGGGAGTTCTTTCCAGGAGTAGTCGCATTTAAGGGTAGTTTTCCGGGGGTGGACGCATTTTGGTAGAATTTTCTACGACAAAAATGTACTGAACGATTGCACACCTGGAATCAGTTATGGTAGAAATTTTATTTGTGGGCTTCCAGAGCACCGATCGGTCTCTCAGCTGCGGATCGTTAAGCGAACACTAAACCACTGTGCCACTTAGCCTGCCTGTCCAACTACTTCTATCGTCGACTATACATCGACTGTATGATGCTGGCAAACGCACTATACAATGTGCATTGCATATATTGCATATCCACCAGAACAATCATGTCTCACATGCTTACATGTTCGTTTCAGATATTTCTGCCGAAGACCCGTGTCCTCCTGGATGGACTCGCATTCGCTCTCATTGTTTCATTCTTGCTTCGAGTCTTGCACCCGTCGAGTTTAACTCGTTCAACTTCAGCTCAGCTCTAGCGATGTGCAATGCGCTCTCTGCAGTCTTGCCTGAATTTACTGATTGGAACGATTATATGTGTTTTAGAGACTGGTGGTTAGTTGATTGCAATAAAATGTTCTCTCATGAAAATGTTGCTCATTCCGTTGCGGATAAACACGGATTTGGTTACTTGACTCCGCATTCAGTTGAAAAATTTTGCCTGCGGTCCTATTTTGCCCCCACATGTATATAAATGTCAACGGTCGATTCAAACAAAATGTGCATCCGATCTGTTCTTCATGTTCGCCCTCGAAAATTGAAATTTTTACTGAAAATTAATTTAAAAAATATGCGTTTCTTTTAGTGATCGGTTAATTTGTCTAAAATAAACTTTGGTATTCGCCGGCGGATCTAAACTGGGGCACCCAGATTATGACCGTCAATAGGAATTAAGGTCAAAATTTGGTATTCAGATTTGGTACAAAAATTACGTTTACTTTCTCACTGCTTCGACCATAAACTTTTTTTCGGTATTTTACATCTCGTGGCGCCGTGTGAAAGTTTTCTGGACCAATGATTGTATTCAACTTAAAACTAGTCAGCCGGTTTCGCGCAATCGACAAAAATTAGCGAATGCACAACAGTCTGCATGCAAATATTCTTCACAGAACCAGGAGCGGTGATGTGTGCAACCTATGTGGGGCGCATACCCATTTTTTGAGTGATTCTGGTTATCCCTTTCAGCCGGCGTTCGTCCAAGTAATCTTCGAAAAGTTGCCCAAAATGCGTATGTGGGACATTCCAGCTTTTATTGTATAGACATTTATCAGTGTCGACCGCTGTTTAAGCCATTATGTGGAATTTTTAATTGATATTTGTTACAGGGAGAATATTACGCAAAATACATCACTGACCGGTGCCCATTTAGGCCTCGTTTTAAAGGAACCAAACCATGGTTGGACGTGGGAATCAACCGGATTCGCCCTAACTTTCGATGGCGACTGGGTTTCACCGGATATTCCGGTTCAATTACCGGATACAAACGAAACTGCATCGTCTCTGAATGAACGCTGTGCCTATATTCGACCGAAATCGGAAGGCAAAGTCCAATCAAAACGAAGTAGTGCAAGTTATTGGGATACTGCGATGTGTACAAATAAGCTCACTGGTGTGGTTTGTCAGTATGATAAAGGTATGTGGGTAGAACGATGGTAATTATTTTGAAAACTTCGGCATATATTCTCAAATGCGTATAGCATCTATTACCAGTTAGCGATAGATTTTCAAATTGACGAACTTTTGTGCAATTGCGGAACAATGGAGAAAATTAAATGCGAAAAAATGTGCTGTATTTCAAACATCACCGTTCGTTCGAGTGACCTCCGAGAATATGGGCTCTGGAATAAATACAACAAAAAAGTACAGCCAGATTCAGAAGGATTAATCGATTTCTCCGATCAAACCTAAAACCAGAATAAATTTTGCATAAAAATTGAATACAAAAATATCGTTTGGCTTTTCGCTCGCTTCGCTCGTTTACCATTGTTGTCCATAGGGAAGGCGCAGACTGGACAGTTAACCACGACGTTTTAGACTCAGGTACCCAACCATTAAAATTTACTCACGTCCTAAAAAGTGGCCATCCAGTCGACGGGTGACACTGAGCCAAGATTTATGGGTATGGACCTTTTCAGTGTCCGCTGTTCAGTTGTCGATTCTATACGTTTTTTTATTTCAGGTCGTTGTGGCAATCTGATGAATACCAAAGACGGCTGCTATCCAGGCTGGAAACGATTGGACAATTTTTGTTATTTTGACGCGTCAAATGTGACGTTGAATTTCAACGAATCGGTCAACTTGTGCGAGTCGAGATTCAGTCGAATTGCTGAATTCAAATTTGAACATCATTTTCGACATTTTGTTGATTTTTGGTAGGTAACTGAATTTGATTTTAGAATGTTCCATCTTCAAAGACGAATATTAGGGGACGTGTGGACAGGGTTCGTCCCGTTGCAAAATTTTTTAAACACCAAGAAAAAAAGCACATTTGACAGATTTTGTACTGGCGTTTACAATCAAAGATGTTCCCTTTGGAATTTTTTACAGACAAGCAAAAAACACTTTTAACAGGCTTTAGAACAATTATCATGTGGGTTTCAGAGGTTGAAATGTTACACGCAAAATAAATTATACAACATTCAAGAATTATTGTTTGAAATTTAACACAATTATCGACAAGTATTTCTTGATTCAACATGCTCACTCAAGAGCAAATGAAGTTGACAAGAGGAGTTCGTTCAAATACAGGTATTAAGAGGATATTTCCCTTGACGAAATATGTGAACAGATAAGAAGAAATCTCACGACTTTAAAATAACTCTCCAGATCCTGGAAATCAGAAACTTTTTTTGACATGGGATTATACCCTCCTGAACTGAAATCTTGGTGGATTGACAGCTATTAATAAGTCTAAATGCATCAAGCCTGCGTTTTCCAGGGTATAACAGTTGAACGTTTGCTTAATTTTAGGACAAGACATCATCAAGAAAAATCGAGCAACGATGTCGCGTCCGATCAAACGGTATTTATCGGGCTAACCGGATCTAAACGAAACCAATACGATCCGTATCCGGTATGGCAATGGTATACGACAAAGGATCCTGTTACGCAAGAATATCCAGTTATTCAAGCTCAACTGACAGCTGAAATGAATAAACCGTTGCAGCAAAGACACGTGGATTTGTAAGGATTTTGTAATTTTTTTCAAATTTTATATCATATATCATGGATATATTAATAATTGTGCGAAAATGATCCTAATTTTAAGCCTCACCAGACAAATTAGTTAATTCCATTGCGTTTTTTCTTTTTTAAAATGGAAAAATTTGAAATTTCTATTTCCCATAGTTTATATTTAATAATTATTCAGCTTCATTAATGGTTTTATTATTGCTGCCTAAGCGTTGCGCTATACGTTTGTGGACATTTGGCATCGTCCGTCACCCGTACGGCACCGTCGGTCACCCGTACGGCACCGTCGGTCACCCGTACGGCACCGTCCGTCACCCGTACGGCACCGTCGGTCACCCGTGCGGCACCGTCGGTCACCCGTACGGCACCGTCCGTCACCCGACGCACCCGTCACCCGTACGGCACCGTCGGTCACCCGTACGGCACCGTCCGTCACCCGTACGGCACCGTCCGTCACCCGTACGGCACCGTCGGTCACCCGTACGGCACCGTCCGTCACCCGTACGGCACCGTCCGTCACCCGTACGGCACCGTCCGTCACCCGTACGGCACCGTCCGTCACCCGTACGGCACCGTCCGTCACCGTGCGTCCAAATGTTAATGTACAATGGCCCACGGTTATGGACGACAACCGACGGCGACGGATTGCACCGGACGGTGACGGACGGCGCCGCAAGCCAAGTATAGCGCAACCCTACCATTCAAAAACGGGTATAGCATTT
This sequence comes from Enoplolaimus lenunculus, assembly GCA_030248215.1. Taxonomy (NCBI): domain Eukaryota; kingdom Metazoa; phylum Nematoda; class Enoplea; order Enoplida; family Thoracostomopsidae; genus Enoplolaimus; species Enoplolaimus lenunculus. The sequence goes on from JASANG010000558.1 coordinate 93,167, forward strand.
ATCACCAGTATAGACTTTCAAAAACAATTCCGATATTAACCTTTCGGGCTGCGCTATACTTTTCAATGCCAGCGTTCCGGCGATCGGCGGAGTCCGGTGAAGCATGAGCGGCTTCCGGCGGCGTGTGGCGAGTATAGATAGCGCAATTCTTAGAGTTTAAACTTTAATTCAACATTTTGAATCTAAATTACATATCAGCTATTTCGTGAGCTGATTATTTCAAGCCTGTCGCAAAGAATAGTAATTCGCTATTCAGATGACACATTTGGTAAAAGTAATTCAAACCTCTATTTTCGCTGTAGCTACTCAATTACTCAGCTAATTATTGATTGGACGGTTAGCTATAATTGCTGTAAGTTTACAGTTTTAGATGAATGTTGTTAAAATATATGAGCTATTTTTATATTTCAGATGTGTTCAAATTGTTCTGCCCGGTGAAACAACCGAGAGTCAAGATCAAGTGAAAATAGATTTCGACTGCAGTTCAAAAGCCACCGGTGTCATATGCCAAAAAGAATTGGGTAAACTTTTATTTCATCGAAACTTTGATCGACGATAACTCAGTCATTTTTTTGAATGTTGCACTGAATCTAAATTGAATTTGAGTTCAACTGATAAAAGTTCTTTTGAACATGCGTTTTAACGTTCAACCAATGTATAAAACTTTTTGTGTTAGAAAATACGGTCAATGTGAAGAACAGGGGCGGAACGGTATTGTAAGCATATTCTTAAGCCTTTGTCTATGCCTAAGCGTTAGAATGACCATATTCCTAAGCCTAAGCCTAAGCTTAAGCCTAAACGTAAGAATGGGCATATTCCTAAGCCTAAGTGTACGCCTAAGCGTAAACGTATTCCTAAACCTAAGCCTAAGCCTACGCCTAAGTGTAAGAACTAGCATATTCCTAAGCCGAAGCCTAAGACTAAGCCAAGCAAAAAATAATCTAAAGCGTAAGCTTACTCTATTGCAGTCCCACAGAAAAATGTTCCACCCCTGATCGTTGCATGGGTCGCAAATACTATACTAAGCCGCTATCTGCTTTGTGTTTTGACCATAGATTCTACAGTACCTTAGCCAGGTCAACATACTTGCGAGCTAAGCAATTTTAGCAGGGGAATGCAGTTGCTTTTGCAACACTTACAAGCAAGATTTTTGCTTTACCGTGGCAATATATTTCCCACTGGGGTTGTCCTGGTTGCACCCCCCTGCGATCACGTGTTTAATGTTCTAAGTTTAGAAGCTACTACTTTTAGTTTTAGGTTTGACTACAGCTAATGCATAGTATAAAGTTTAAAACGATACGAGCAGCTGGAAGATATTAAAAATAAAGAATTGCGCAAAGTTCATTGATTAAATATGGTCTTTTTAAATATTTAATACCACCAAAGGATATATTTTAAAAATTATACCAGCGCTTCGAGTCATTTGGTAAAATTTCTGAAGATATTATCATCTGTTTCTCGTTCAATATTAACCGTTTTGGCAATAGACGCAAATTAATCATTATGGGAATAGGGGGTCATATTGCGATATTGTAACTCCTGGCGTTTACACGCTACACTGCAAAAAATGGTGAGTCAAATTGACTCTCTTCGAAATAGGCTTTTCCTGACTACACAAACATAGAGTCAAATTCGACTCCAACAGAGTCAAATTCGATTCACTATGGTGCACGTTTGACTCTGGCGGAGTCGAATTTTGAGCCTGTATGTGTAGTCAGGAAAAGCCAATTTCCGAGAGTCAATTTGACTCACCATTTTTTATGTGTACACTATTTTATTTTTACATTTTTGCTTTCAGACGAGTCGGGTAAGTGTATTTAAATGCGCTTATTTGTTAGCTAACAATTAAATATTAATATAAAAAACCAATCAACTCAACTTTTTCTCAACATTGAAAGCTTTATTTACACATTGCAGCTGCAAGTTGCGCTTGAAGTTTTTTAACACAAACCTTTTTTGGAAAACTTGTAGCTGACACTTGCACCGACAAAAACTGAGTGCAAAAAACTTGCACGTGTGAATAGAGCTTCAGACTGCCAAAACTCATCATAGCTTAGACGCTGGGGAGATTTATAAAGATATATACTAATTTCAATACATTTGTAAAGCCAATTAACCCTATTAGATGAAAAAGCAGATTGAGAAAGTATCTTAGTGTCCAACTCTTTCATGCATGAATATTTCTATTGTTCACATACCTATTTTCAAACATAGGATTTGAACGCCAGTCTTTCAAGTAGGAGGCGTTGGCCAATGTAAAGAACTGGGGCGGAACAGTATTATAAGCATATACCTAAGCCTAAGCCCAAGCCTAAGCCTAAACCTAAGTGTCAGAATGAGCATATTCTTAAGCTTAAGCCTAAGCCTAAGCCAAGCAAGAAATAGTCTAAAGCTTAAGTTTACTCTTTTCTAGTCCGACAGAAAAACCCTCCGACCCTGATCTTTACATGGGCCGAGTCGTTTATCGTTACCACTCAGCTATAAGAACTTGATGCTTGAGCGAGAAGAGACATAGAGATTTTACACTATTCATACATATATAATTGTTCAACAATGCATTATGTATGCAGGAAAGGGTTAATGTTTGAAGCAAACGTCTCGTTTGGGCTCTAAATCATAGTCTGAAGTTGAACAAATTATTAAAATTGAACTAAGTTTCAACGCTGCTCAATACAAATTTTTGTTAATTGTTTTGAAATTTAATTTCATAGTTTTTTGAGTCAAATTTTCTAAAATCTTTTCTTCAGTTGGCGAAATTATTTTTTACGTTTTAAACGTTGAAAAAATAATTTTTGAATTTTTTTAATTTCAGTTGAACTTCGGTGTCTGTCATCGAACGTCCGAGTCAAAGCTGCATCGACTTGGAATTACGCTGCGGGCACTGGCAATATCACTTGTAGCTCGGGTTTAGGGCTCAGAGGCCCTGATCGATACACGTGTCCGTCGTTAGATTCAAAATTTTGTTGGCGAACGACGTGTATAGGTATGATTTTTAATTAAAAATCACAGCATCAGTCCGTGTAAAGATCAGGCGCGGAACGTTTTTCTGTGCGACTACAATACAGAAAGCTTAATCTTAATACTAATTTTATTGCTTGGCTTGGGCTTAGGCTTAAGAATAAACTCAGTTTTTCGGTTAAGCTTAGGCTTAGGCTTATGAATATGCTCATTCTTACGAGTAGGCTTTGGCTTAGGCTTAGAAATATGCTTAGAAATATGCTTATAATACTGTTCCGCCCCTGTTCTTTACATTGGCCACAGCATCATAGACGGGTTCAGATATTTTTGAAGGTCAAGGCACAATCACGGGAAGATTATGTAAAATGTTTTTTAAAATAAAGCTAAAATTTACCGGTATGAAGGGTGGATACCAACTTGTAATTGTTCAACACAACGGGGGTTAATTTTCGTACACAGTTTGCACTGAGTTGCTCATAGTATAGCTTATACGGAATAGGGTTAAGTATTAACTAAATTGCTTCAGAACGATGTGAAATTCCAATCCTTACAAACGGCAAAGTTCACCGAAAATTTCAACAGCTGGTCGCTGGTGATTGGATAGAATTTGAATGCGATCCGGGTTATTCGTTGATTGGTCAACGGTTTTTAGTCTGTAGCGAAAATGGAACTTTAGACAAACCGGTGCCAATTTGTACCCGTAAGTACATATTTAGTGTATGTTTTTAGTATATATTTATTTATATATGTATGTAAACCAGATGTAACATTCATTAACGTCTTTGCATTTGTTCAAGCACGAGTACATGATTTTCAATTTTTCCGTTTTTGTTGATTCAACTTTTCCGAAAAACATTGTAATATAAATATTGGCCCATGTTACTTTAAGGGGCGTCCAGGTTTCTGGTGGGTCTGTAAAAGAGTAGGTTTAGATTGTAGATTACATTTTTTTTGCTTAGGCTTAGGCTTAGGCTTAGGAACTCATTTTTGCAACGGTGTGGACCACTACTTTTGCCTTCTATCAAATTAGCATTAATGTGCAGAAGATGTGGACAGGTTTATGAAACCGACAAGTTGTCAAACCTGGACCCAAAATCCATACATTTTAGGATCATGTCCGGATCCGAAGCTTGAAAATGGAATTGTGGTCAAAAATCAAGGCTCTCTTGCAATCGGATCAACCGTTACTGGACGCTGTTTTGACCCTGAGTGCTACCACCTCGAATACTCTGCCGTCACGGATGAAAGCCAATCCGTTTTTGCTGAATGGGAGTCCACATTTACGTCAATGTGTCAACGTAACTTTACTTGGTGGCCACCGATTGAAAGTTTTAAATGCGTTCAAAAGTATGGTTAAGTTTGTGTCCCGTATTAATTATAAGTACCTGCTCACTGAACTCGAGCTTAAATCGAACTTCAACCTTAACCCAAGTCTAAGCATAAGCCTACGCCTACAAAATTCTTGGGTGTTAAAATACTAAAATACAAAGAATAAGCAAGGTTTTTGCCATTGTACTTAAACAAATAAAAATAGCGAAATTTTTTCGTTTTGAAAATAACAAAAAAACAAGTGAATTTTTGTTGTTGTCTTTTAGTCTTTGAAAATAGAAAAATGAGCCAATTTGAAAATTGATGAAATTGAAACATTGGTCATAAACCGAATTTGAGTGGATGTTACGTAGTAAGAGCTGTCATTGACAGATGTAAGAGCGTATGTATTTATGTTAATATATGTTGATGTGTTTGTTTTCTACTTGCCAAATATGTGACGTGTTAGGGATGCGCTATACTTGACGTCAGGGTTCGTCCGTCACGGGTGACAAACGTCGCCGAACGGGTAACTGACGTCGCTGGACGGTACCGTGCGGGTGTCACGGATGGCGCCGGACGGCACCGCAAGTCAGCAAAAGTATAGCGCAACCCTTACAGTTATGCCGTTAAATTTTTGCAATACTCAGTCTAATTCCTGAGTTTTGATTTAACCAGGTATAAACTGAGTTACTAATTCGCAGACGTAGCCTGAAGGAACCCGGGCAGCCGGTTCATATAGAAAATATTTGCCCTCCGTTAGAAAAGTTTTAGCTCCGTTTTTAAGCTTTGTATATCAAACCGGTGCCCTTCCTAAAATTGCTGTCGTCTCCCCAAACGGATTAAGCTGTCTAAGGATGTGGACAAATTTATCATGGAATTGAACCAAATTTTTTACTGTCGGCACAATTTGGTTAAAACATTGGAGGGATTTTGATTGGACAAAGATCTGGTTCGCCTAATTGTTTAGAATTGATAGGGATATAACCAAAGACGGATCTGGTGGGGACCAAAGGATCGGATCCTTCCACTTGACTCCAAGCCTTATAATTTATAAAGACACCAACTACTAAACGTGTCCACTGTGTCACGGAATGTTAATGTTTAATTTGATATCGGATCCCCACTCACCGAGAAATCCTTGGTCCACCACTGGCGATAGCAGCCTATCACGCTAATATGATACCGTATTTTATGATGTTTTTTAATTTTCAGATGCGACCTCTGACTGCAAACGAATCCGATGGAACCTAAAACTTATTCCTTCGAAATTTACATCTCCTCAGCTAAAAATGCAGGCAATGCAATCAAAGCCGCGATTAAGGTATCCGACCAGCTGGGGGCCCCTTTAGGTATAAACCAGAAGTCCAGCAACTTTTCCAAAAACAGGTGCAAATATCTACTCTGGAACACTGTGTATACAACGCCTAGCGAGAAGTCAAATGAACGTGAATGATGCAAGAGTTAACCTAAAATTGAAGAAAACTCATAAACCGCATGGCAGATCAGCGATGCTGATGTCCCTCAGGTCCACGAGGCTGTCGATGGGAAAGACTATCGGTAGCCGTGGGTCGGAGTGCAATAAAACTCATAAACCGCATGGCGGATCAGCGATGCTGATGTCCCCCAGGTGCACGAAGCCCCCGATGGGAAAGACTATCGATAGCCGTGGGTCGGAGTGCAATAAAACTTATAAACCGCATGGCGGATCAGCGATGCTGATGTCCCTCAGGTCCACGAGGCTGTCGATGGGAAAGACTATCGGTAGCCGTGGGTCGGAGTGCAATAAAACTCATAAACCGCATGGCGGATCAGCGATGCTGATGTCCCCCAGGTGCACGAAGCCCCCGATGGGAAAGACTATCGATAGCCGTGGGTCGGAGTGCAATAAAACTTATAAACCGCATGGCGGATCAGCGATGCTGATGTCCCTCAGGTCCACGAGGCTGTCGATGGGAAAGACTATCGGTAGCCGTGGGTCGGAGTGTAATAACTTTGTTACTGAACTATTTCAATAAACATCATACATTTGTAATATTAATTTTAAGCAACGGCTTGCATTTTGCACACGTTTCAAAAAAATTGCAATGACGCTGACTGCATGCATTAATGTTGCAATTTCTACTTGACTGCAGTGACGCTGCAATTTTTTGCAATTTGTAAGTTAGCAATTTTACCTTTTTCCATAAGTAAATTTTCATGTGTCTGGTCCAGGGATGTCATGGGGTAACAATTTGAGACCCGACCCGACCCCTGTCTGAGGATAATTTTCTTTTGTATGCAAATTTTTCTGGTCGCCGAAATTCGCAGCCCGGTTATCTGTTGCTGCTCCGCTGTTTGTAAGATTTCAGATTAGACTCATTACAATAGGTAAAGCCATTTCAATATTCGACAATGATAACAACAAGGGCGGAACAGTATTATAAGCTTATTCCTAAGCCTAAGCCTAAGCCTAAGCGTACGAATGAGTTTATTCCTAAGCCTAAGCCTAAGCCTAAGCCTAAACCTAAGCCTAAGCGTTCGAATGAGTTTATTCCTAAGCCTAAGCCTAAGCCTAAGCCTAAACCTAAGCCTAAGCGTTCGAATGAGTTTATTCCTAAGCCTAAGCCTATGCCTAAGCCTAAGCCTAAGCCTAAACCTAAGCCTAAGCGTTCGAATGAGTTTATTCCTAAGCCTAAGCCTAAGCCTAAGCCTAAGCCTAAGCCTAAACCTAAGCCTAAGCGTTCGAATGAGTTTATTCCTAAGCCTAAGCCTAAGCCTAAGCCTAAGCCTAAGCCTAAGCGTACGAATGAGTTTATTCCTAAGCCTAAGCCTAAGCCTAAGCCTAAACCTAAGCCTAAGCGTACGAATGAGTTTATTCCTTAGCCTAAGTCTAAGCCTAAGTCTAAGCCAAGCAAAAAATCAGTCTAAAGCGTAAGCTTCTTCTATTCTTGTCCCACAACAAAACGTTCCGCCCCTGATCTTTGCATGGGCCTCAACATTGATTCATAAGTTAACAATTTATCAGCTTTTTTTTTAGCCAATCACAATATTTTAGTCTCTTTAATATTGGTACCAGCCTCGGCCAACCGAAAATCCTCGGCAAAACGGCTGCAATTTTAAGTCAAACGCTTGAAACTGCAGCCGTTTGAAATTTGTCTAAAAATAAACATTTAATTTCCGTGTTTTTGCTGCAACATTGGCTGTCAGTCAAAATGAAACTTTAATAAATATTTTTCAATATTCAAAGGTTTTCGTTGTGTATTTTCCTGAAATAAAATTTGCAAATTTTTCGCTCATTTATTAACAATTTTTGTAGCCGTTTTTTCGTAACCAAAATAGCAACCGGGATCCTCATTTGAATACAAAATATATATCAGAACAACGGGTCTGTAGTTAAAAGATGGCCAAGGAGGGTATGGTTCAACCCCCGCTGGAAAAATTTTGGCCCCACCCGATAGAAAATTTTTCAACATTATTTGTAGGTTTACGAAAACCTTCGTATGCCCATCGTGAAAAATTTTACAGCTTCCCTAGCAATGTCAACTGGCTACGGACCTGCGGAACAAGTGTTGCACGGGCTAATTTAGTATTGTTCTGAAAAATTTACAAAATTTCTCGAATTGGCATTTTTTGCAGTTATAATTTTGTATAAATTTAGCATAAATGTTTTCAAATATCTTCACCTGTTTCTCTTTGTTAAAGCATTTATTACGCTTAAAGTAAGAGACGTATTAAAAAGGCTGATTTAACTGGTTTCATTACGCTTACGCTTAGACTTAGGCTTAGGCTTAATACGGTTGAAATGCTGTTCCTACCCCTGTTCTTTACATTGGCCGTTGCCGCCGTGTTGTTTACATTGGCCGGATACCTTATTCCTTTGAAGACTTTGACCTGTTACCGCATGCTGGCTGCAGTCTCACCGCTTAGGATTATATCTGATTATGAAATAAAATCGCAGAAATCATCCTTTGACTGACTTGGTTGCAACTAAACGCGAATTTAACAAAATATTCATTAGTTGACATCGGAATTTGAATTTTTGGACGCTCGAACATTTTAGTTACCGTCTGATGAGTATCTTTAAAGTTTAGAAGTTTTGAAAATAAAAAAATTTTGTCTCAAAAGTTTTTGTTTCACTTTTTTTTGCGTTGTTAAACGCATCCACGGAAAGAAAACATTGCAAAAAATCTTTTGTTTCGCTGCAGTTTACTATTATTATTACTTAAATTTGATTCATACAACTCGAAACTTAAAGATAACGGCTCATGTTACTTTAAGAGGCGTCCAGGTTTCTGATGGGTCCATAAAAGAGTTAAGTTTAGATTCTAGATGACATTTTTTAGGCTTAGGTTTAGGCTTAGGAATACATTTTTTGCAACGCTTAGGCTTTGGCTTTGGCTTAAGAATACGCTTAATCTACTGTTACGCCTCTTAAAGTAGCATTGGCCAAGATAACCGTCCGCAACTTTTAAACCATGTTTCTCTAAATAGTGACCTATAACCCATCAAAAATTTGAAAAAATTTCAACCCAAAATTATCTCATTGATTCACTTCAAACTTTGACTGGCTTAGGTGAATTTGAACAAATTTCGGCTCAAGTAAAGATCAGAGGCGGAACGTTTTTCTGTTGGACTGCAATAGAGTAAGCTAAAGCTTTAGGTTAATTTTTTGCTTAGGTTTAAGTATAAAGCTCATTCTTACGTCTAAGTTTACTCTTAGGAATTTGCTCTTATACTACTGTCGCGACCCTGTTCTATACATTGGCCCAAATTTGAAACGAAGTTTTAACCATTAAACGTTCAGTGCGGTTCAACATTGAAGTTGGACTAAAATCCATTTTAACAGTTGGAATTAGGCTGCCTGTGCAGCAATTAAACTGAATTTCACTATTTTAATTCAAGTTTAAAATACTAAAATATGAGATTTAAATCTTTGAGACACAGAAAATCTAATTTTAGTTTGGTTTTGTGGGGTGCGAATTTTAACTGTGAATGTCTGCGAGAAATCGTCAATCCGGTCAGAAGAAATATCGGCAAAATGTTAAAATTTGAAAAATTTAAATTTCGCAGCAAAAAAATATCGGAGGTAAATAAAACAACGTCGAATTTTGATTTTTGTTCAATAAAAACGAGAATACAATACTTTTTAACAAATTTTTGTAAACTTTTATTGCAATCAAATGTAAATAACAGTTTTTAAAGGATTTTAAAATACTAAGACTCTGCTTTGAAGTTGTTCGAGCCATAGGTAAAACAGGGGGTAGGTACAGGGTACCTACCTGTCACACCACGAAATTTCTGTAAAACGAGAAAACACTTACCGGTTCAGATTCCAGCGGTTTGTGTCTTAGCGGTTTTTATTTTACTTAAAATAGAATTATTCTTTTCGAAAAATCCTTGCTACGCCCATGGTCAGACAAAAAATATTTGCTTTATATTGGATTTTTTAAAAACATTTTCTCGAAATACAAGTATTTTGATATCGTCGCCAGTTTACGGGATAAACACCTTGCAGGTGAAGCGAGCCAGAAGCCAAACGCAATTTTTATACCAATTCTATTCAATGTAAACATGAAATGTTAACGCCTTTATAATATGGTCAGTTCGTTGAAGGAAATAGTTTTGTGAAAACCATAGTCAGACTGGCACCAGTTAGGGTTGCGCTATACTTTTGTGGACGTGCACGCCGTCCGTCACCCTCCGTCACCCGTACGGCGCCGTGCGTCACCCGTCCGTCACCCGTACGGCGCCGTGCGTCACCCGTACGGCGCCGTGCGTCACCCGTACGGCGCTGTCCGTCACCGTGCGTCACCCGTACGGCGCCGTCCGTCACCCGACTGGCGCCGTCCATTACACGTACGGCGCCGTGCGTCTCCCGGACGGCCCCGTTCGTCACGCGTACGGCGCCGTGCGTCACCCGACCCCCGCCGGCGCCGTGCGTCACCCGTGCCGCCCGTCACCCACGGCGCCGTCCGTCACCCGTACGGCGCCGTCCGTCGCCGTTCACGTCGTACCACCACGTATGGTGGCGGACGGTACCGTGCAGGTGACGGGCAGCGCCGTACGAGTGACGCACGGTGACGGACGGCGCCGGACGTCAAGTATAGAACAACCCTTAAAACAACACGTCATTCTTGGATTAAATGCCAGTATAAAGTTGTATAATTGCGTGTGTTTATATTGATTGAATCTATTCTGAAATTTCCTAATCACCATTCATATTTGTTTTAGAGGGTAATATCTATAAACTGCACCGTACGCGAAAGAAAATGTATCTTAGGGGTACCACCCCCCATCCCCGGCCAATGCAAAGAACAGTTGTAACAGTTTGGTTTATGGGATCACATCTTAACACCTTTGTTTCGGGCCGTTTTCATTAATTTTAAAATGTTTACTTCAATTTTTAACTGTCAAAAAATATCAAAATTTTGAATAGTAAAAACATATCCGAACGTATGTTATTTTTTCAAATACCGGTCAGAATTTTCAAATAAATAATAAATGTGACATGCTGGCTGTGTAAAATTCGCGACATATTTGTATAATCAGCTTATTTGTTGCCAATATCAACGCAGACTTGGGTTATTCATGCACCTGGTGATAATGGAGTAGACAAATTATTCGGTACTGAGGTCGTTTGATTGTCATCTGCATCGTCTGCCATACGCTCAACGGCCCATGTAAAGATCAGGGGCGCAACGTTTTTCTGTGGGACTGTCAACAGAGTAAGCTTAGCTTTTGACTCATTTTTGCTTTACTTAGGCTTAGGCTTAGGCTTAGGAATAAACGCATTCTTACGTTTAGGCTTACGGCAAGGCTTAGGCTTAGGCTTAGGCTTAGAAATATGCTTATACTAGTGTTCCGGCCCTGTTCTATACATGGACAGACGCTTGCAACGTAAAATGCAACTGAAGTACTTGTCAGTGAAAATCAAGGAGTGTTGACAGACCAGTGTCTACACAGTAAAAAATGGGGAATCAAATTAACTCTCTCGGAAACAGGCTTTTCTTGACTGCACAACCTGAGTCAACCTTGACTCCGCCAGAGTCAACGGTGAATCGAATTTAACTCTGGCGCAGTCAAATTTGACTCAGTTTTTGTGGTAGGGGAAACCTCTTTTTCGAAAAGTTTCTCTCCCCTTTCTTTTTTTTTAAGTTTAAAAACATAAATGAAATTTCACAACGAGCGGTCCGTAGCTAAAGGGGGCTCAACCCCCACGTAGAAAACATTTTGGAGACAAGCAAGATTTTGCCTTGGTTGTCAAGGTTGTTTAAGCATTAAAACAACGTCTTCCTCCTGATTTTGGACTGCCATGCAAGGATGAGATGGCCACGGCCTTTTGGACTACGTAGGCAATGTTTAAATTGGTTTCTAGACAACTGTTGAAAGAATACAGCAATTTACAATTATATTTCTTAAACTTCATGCTTGAGTCATTTGGCCAATGTAAAGAACAGGTGCGGAACTGTATTATAAGCATATTCCTAAGCCTAAGCATAAGCCTATCCTAAGCCCAAGCCTAAGCGTAAGAATGAGCATATTCCTATGCCTAAGCCTAAGCCTAAGAAGAAGGAAGAAGAGCATATCCTATGCTAAGCAAGCAACAAGAAAAAAAAAAAATATCAACTACAAGCCTAAAAAAAAAAAAAAAAAAAAATGAATACTTGTAACTTTGTGGTCAGAACGGTATTTTTCTGTACACAGAACATGTAGATTTTTAGTTTTTAGAACACAACTTAGTAAAAAAATTAAAGCATTCTCTTGACAGTTAATTTAATTTCAAAAATAGAGACTTTTCAGCTATGGATTCGAGGATTAAGCTTAAGGTTCTGGCTATCAAAAAATATAATTAAGTAGGCGTCAAAATGAAACGGCATAAAAGACGTAATTCTTCTGCTGACGTAACGTTTATCGTACCATTCATGCTTTAGGATTTGTCACTTCACATTATATAAAAAGGTTCGACATTCTAAATGTCACTAGCAGACTTAATTTGGTTAACATTTAATTTATGCTTTAACCCTTTCTCAATTGAATATTTTCTATTTTCCCTGAGACCTACTTTTATGCTGGGATTCGAACTCCAGCGACTGGAGTGGGAGGCGTATACCATCACCACTCAGCTATAGGAGCTTGACGCTCGAGCCCGAGGGGGCTCTCACGTCTTGTGGTGAGTTAGTACTATGTATACGTGTTGCAATTGTTAAACACGGTGCGATATATACTATTTAACGTATATACACTGCGCTGAGTTGCCTTCAGGCAACTCAATGTGAGACGAGGTAAAGTTTGTTTTTTAGCCTGAGATGTTTTACGGCTATAAGGTCCCGTAGCCCAGGGGTTGGCAGGGGGACTCAGCTCACTCCTGGAAAAATATTGGCCCCCCTAGAAAGTTTTCAATCTTGCTTGTAACTCATTGGAAACCCTTGAATGCCCCTACTGAAAAGTTTTTAGCCCCCCTAAAACAAAGTAAGCTGGCTACGGTCCTGCGGCTATGAAATTTAAACTCAAGACGGTGTAATTTACAACGGTCACCTAAAACTGACAGGGGAGTGGGTTAAATTTGTCTAACCCGGATAAGCGCCCACGTGTTTTTATTGATTTGTAAATATTAATATTAAAAATTTAATAACAACCGAATAACAAAACTACACTAAAGTTGTGTCTAATAAAGTTAATTAAGTATATTTTCGTACTGATAAAAACGTTATTTGTACGAAATTAATAAATTTCAAATATGGTTTTTTTGCCTAATTTTCTCTTTTAGGTTTGAATTTATAGTCGAAAACAAACACAAGAAACATTTTCTAACATTTCGAACCAGTCTAGAAACCAAACCAACCGCGTGCCTAGAAATTTTGAAGGCCGGCACTAAAAATGTTGAATCTTAAATTTGAATTAGCGTCAGACCGTTTCACCATTGTTCAACAAGATAATTCAAAGAAAAGTGCTTAGATTTGAGGGTCGTTATGTTCTGCATAAGTCTAGGTATGCTCTCGACAGTAATGACAAAAATGTTAGCTTATAATATGGCTTAAAAAACACTGTTTAGCAGGCACATCCTGACCCATAAATTACTAAAAAAGATTGTTTGCTGCAGTTTTGAGGTTTATTTATAAATTTTATACACCGCAACTCTTTGGAAATAAGTTTAAAGGATTTTTTACCGATATTTTATCAATTCGTCAGTGTCATAACATTCGAGTTGGACATTGATTTTCATTGACGAATTTTGGATTTTTAATTGCGACTCTCATTAATAAAATTTAAGATGTGTTTTTTGGCCATTGGAACAGAGGCGGAACAGTATTATAAGCATATTCCTACGCCTAAGCCTAAGCCTGATCATCTAAGCGTATGGATGAGCCAATTCCTAAGCCTAAGCGTAAGCGTAAGAATGAGCATAATCACAAGCCTAAGCCTAAACCTAAGCGTAAGCGTAATAAAGAGCATAATCACAAGCCTAAACCTAAGCCTAAACCAAAGCGTAAGCGTAAGAATGAGCATAATCACAAGCCTAAGCCTAAACCTAAGCGTAAGCGTAAGAATGAGCATAATCACAAGCCTAAGCCTAAACCTAAGCCTAAGCCTAAGCGTAAGAATGAGTTTATTCCAAAGCCTAAGCGTAAGCCAAAGCCAAGCAAAAAATTAGTCTAACGCTTAAACTTACTCTTTTCAAGTCCCACAGAAAAACGTTCCGCCTCTGATCTTTACATGGGCCAAAGTATCAGTTCGCTGAAATTTATATTGGGCGAAAAATAATTCTGTAACATAGAATTTTTAATGCTGTAGAAAGCACTTTTGGGTCAAAAACGACGAAAATGACCGTGATGAGTGGACTATCTCAACCCTATGTAGTTGAGGCCCTGATATTCAGAAAAGATTGTTTTTTAGAAACATATCCATGTTTAGTAAAAAATAAAATAAATAACATAAATGAAATAGCAATGAAGCCTACGATTCTTGTAAACTTATTCCTAACAGCGAGTGTATTTAGCATTACTCAAGGCGGAAGAGTTGTAAAACGTAAGTAAAATTGTATGAAAATGTTTACAAAAGGCCTGGCACCGTAAATTACAGTACCTTGAGCAACCATTCAACCTCGAATCCCGAGTTCAAATCCGAGGCTGTAATTGAATCTCAGATGAAATAGAAAATATTCATGCGAGAAAAAGATAACGAAAATAGTAAAAGAATGACGCTGAAGTGCGAGTATACAGTTTTACGCGTTGTAGAGACAAATTTACTGCACAAGGCAACAATAATAGTCAGTTTAGGATTAAGATTATGCTACGATTAGATTTTTTCTTGGTACTCAGTACACAATTGAGCGATAAATTGTCGGGTGACGAATTGCCGTAGTGCCGCCGCTAAGATGTTTGCGCCTCCAACCTACGGAATGGTTCTGTTTTATATCAATAAGGGCCGCAGTAGTTGATTGACTATGGCGAGCGGAGTTACAAGTCCTGACTCTGGTTATGTACTTTGTATAAAACTAATGGCTAATGTAAGGAACAGTGGCGGAACAGTATTATAAGCATATTCCTAAGCCCAAGCTTAAGCCTCATCATAAGTGTAAGAGCGAGCATATTCCTTAGCTTAAGCCAAAGCCCAAGCCAAGCAATAAAATTAGTCTAAAGCTTAAGCTACTTTTTTCTAGTCCCGCAAAAAACGTTTTGCCCCTGATCATTACATGGGCCAAACTAATTGTAGACTGTATAATATGATACTGTACCCGTACAACGGTTAAATTCAGTTGAATCCTTTCTCATATGAATATTTGCAATTTCACATGAGATGTAATTTCAAGGTGAGATTCGATCCCCAGTCTCACGGGTGGGAGGCGTTTACGATGACCACTGAGCTATAGGAGCTTGACGCTCGAGCCCGATGGGGTTTCACGTCTTTTGGAGATTTTGCACCGCGCACATATGTTATAAATGTTAACCACTGCTCACAGTGTGTGTATTGCTCGTACATTATTGTATTTAGTTGCTCATAGTATACTCAATGAGTGAAATGGTTAAAATTGATTATCGGCTGTGTAGAAAACACATAGCGAAAAAATGTGTTGTAAAATCGTTTGTTAACAGGAGGAATATTCGACTGGCTACAAGGCAACGCTGGCCAAATTTTGGGAACAAACAATGGAGTCGATACGCCAATAGGACAAATTGGGCAACAGGCAAATTTGATCAGCAGAAGGGATGGCGGTCTGCAGTTTCAGTAAGTTTGACGGCATTTTTTCACTGTTTGGTTATATAAACCTCTTCTCACATTGAGTTGCCAGTAGGCAACTCAGCGCAGTGTATATACGTTAAATAATATATATCGCACAGTGTTTAACAATTGCAACACGTATACATAGTACTAAATCACCACAAGACGTGAGAGCCCCTCGGGCTCGAGCGTCAAGCTCCAATAGCTGAGTGGTGATGGTATACGCCTACAAATCCAATCACCGGAGTTTGAATCTAGCATAAATGTAGGTCCCAAAGGAAATAGAAAATATTCATGTGAGAAAGTGTTAATTGTTTATGTTCAAATGAATAACCAGAAGTTCATTTCCAAATGGTATAATTGTAACCAACAATAGAACGTGTGAGCCACTGTACTGATCCGAATAATAGAGTGGACTTATATTTATTTAGCATCTCCAGACGGTACTCCATCTGTTATTCGGTTGACGGCTGTTTATTGATTTTGATTCAACTCATGATTGGGCGAAATATCATTCTTTTTAATATTCTTTTTGGGCAGAACTGGCTTGTTCCGAAAAGTTTTTTGTTGATTTCCATGACCGCTAATTATTGTTTCTGAAGTTATTACAGACGAGTTGTCCAGTCTGAGTGT
Source organism: Enoplolaimus lenunculus (assembly GCA_030248215.1). Taxonomy (NCBI): domain Eukaryota; kingdom Metazoa; phylum Nematoda; class Enoplea; order Enoplida; family Thoracostomopsidae; genus Enoplolaimus; species Enoplolaimus lenunculus. The sequence goes on from JASANG010000558.1 coordinate 109,268, forward strand.
CTGTTATATATTTCAGCAGTCAAGGCCGTTATTCCGCTTTTTGTGTACTCTAATAGGACTTATTAACCCTATCCAATCCAGTAACGGACTACAATATTGGGATACAGATTCCGGCCCATGTTACTATTAAGGCTGTCTTGGTTTCTGGTGGGTCTGTAAAACAGTAGGCTTACATTCTAGACTACATTTTTTGCTTAGGCTTCGGCTTAAGCTTAGGCTTAGGAATAGGAATATGGGTTTGCAACGCTTAAGGTTAAACTTAGGCTTAGGAATACGCTTAATCTACTGTTACTGCCCTAAAAGTAATATTGGCCCAGACTCCTATCGATTGGGACACAAAATAGGACCTCTTCCGGTCGCTACAGTAGGTAGTGTAACTAGCAATTAATTAGTTTATAGATGCCTTAATTCTAAGGGTAACAGTGCAACTTTTTAGAAGGATTTTAAGCCGAAGCCTAAACACTAAGCCTAAGCGCTGTACCGGCTAAAGATTAATACTAAGCACTAAGCCTAAATGCTAAAGTATTTATTAACATTTTTTGTTTTCAGATCAGGCCGAGGCATCTCAAACCTACGCCTGCCATTCTTAAACGGATCCTTGGGTGACGTGGGGCAAAAACGTACAGTTGGTATTGGGCCAACGGGCAACCTGCAATTCGGTACAACAAACGCGTTTGGTCCATTTGGAAATGTTCAACGAGGCTTTGAAGTGCCCATCGGTGATCTGATTGGAGCGCTGTTACCGCCGAATAACTCTTGATGATCGCCAATTGTTTACAGTTTAGGCTTAGGTTTAGGCTTGACGTATAAAGTTTAGGCTAAAGCATTAGCAACTGATATATGTGATACTGTCCGTTTTGGGCAAATGAAAACTGGCTGATTACAATTTTTCAGTAGTTTTTCGTGGTGTTTTGTTTTGAAATATCGGCCAATGTAAAGAACGGGGGCGGAACAGTATTAATATAAGCATATTCCTAAACCGAGGCCTAAGCCTAAGCCTAAGCCTAAGCGTAAGAATGAGCGTATTCCTAAGCCTAAACCTAAAAGTCTAAGCCTAAGCGCAAGAATGAGCGTATTCCTAAGCCTAAACATAAACCTAAGCCTAAGCCAAGCAAAAAAGTTAGTCTAAAGCTTTAGCTTACTCTTTTCCAGTCCCACAGAAAAACGTTCCGACCCTGATCTTTATATGGGCCGAAATATCAAACCGTTGAAATGTAAGCCGGTATTCAGACGAATATGAATTTACAGCGGCCAAGATGCTTCATGACGGCGTACTTGGGTTTCTCGTAACTTGCAATCGGACCAAAGGTCGCCCTCGTACGACCCCGTAAACGGTTTAGAGTCGCTCAACTCCACGGCTCGCTTTGCTGGAGGGTACATTGTTCCCCGTTTGTCCGAGTTATGGTTCAAAACATTTTCGTATCAAATTGTCGAGTTTCAACTGAACTTGGAATTTCATAAGCAAAATTCAACTATTTTAATTTGAACTGAAACAGTTTCGATCAAAACGAAAGTTCAACTGAAGTTAAAGGTCCTGTAATGAATTTAAGGATGCTGAGAGGATCGGCCTTTGCTCAACTCAACCCACAGTTTTAGGTTTAGGCTCAGGCTAAAGCTTTAGGCTTAGGTCTCCGAAAACGCTTACGTGAAACCTAAACTTAAACCTTTGATAAACTTTTGCCTAAACCTGAACCTGAACCCAAACCTTTAATCTTTAAATGTTCGTACATTATCGCCAACTAGTGATAGGTGCTACACACATTTCTGAATACGATCATAAGTTTTATGGATTGATACGTTGGGGGGGACAACGTCATGGTTGATGTCATGCCCCCCCAAAAAATAGATTGCGCAGATGCATGTAAAACCGCTGCGCAGCAGAACGCAATATTTTACAATTGTTAATAAAAAATAAAAATTAACTTGGTTTCGCTCTGTGGCAGGCTTTGGGTGATGAAAGCAATTTATATATATATGTTTGTATATATGTATATGTCGGAAGTCAAACTGCTATTCAAGCCAATTGCTATTAATTGGCCTAGGCCAATCTGCTATTTTATGCAATAGCAGTTTGGCCTGGGTTAAACTGCTATTGAACTTATAGACCAATCAGATTTGATTATTTGACAGACACAATGCCGTTAACCAATCAGCGTTGACCTTATCACAGTTGTTTTGCGACATCTCACAATCGCTATTTGGCCAAGATTAAACAGCTATTTGCTTCCAATAGCAGATCGGCCTAGGCCAATCGGTAGTTGATCTGAATAGCAGATTGGCCTACGACATATATTAACACAGTTGTATTCTAAGCTTTATGACCAGTAATTATTTGTGAACGTAAAATGTTAACGATCAAACCCCTGCTTCGGTGGCATTCTACCATTTGGACCAATAGCTGCTAACCGTCCGCAATTTCGTAAGGTATTTTGGTCTCGGATGAATCAGTGCCAGAGGCAATCGAAGAGTGGTCAATGTAACTTTTGGTCTGAAATAATAAACAAAAAAATTAGGTCGAATCAGAACATTGCCAATCAAGCGTACACCACCATAGGTGAACCGAGTCGGGCACCACTACAACACACATCCTTGGATATCACTCAACTCAGACCTGACAGCGGACGTAGTATCGTCCTGTGTAATTGGTGATGAAATAATGGACCAGCTTGGAATCGAACCCGAGTCAATGGCTTGCGAGGCAGATACGTTTCCCACTTCAACACCGGCGCGCAATACCGCAAGGTCATTCGCACCAACATGATCCAGGCGAGTGTGTTCCAGGTTCGATTTGAGCGTCCGGTTGGTGATAGACCTTGCAGCTTTGGAGCCAGTGAGAGGAAAAGTTTTCAACAACTCAAGGAATTTAAGAACTTTTTCAGCAAATCTTAGCCAATAAAAGTTTCTGATCATAATTCTAATAGGTCCACACATTTATAACTTTGGAAAAAACCTATAACTGCTGATAAGTACTGTACACATTTGAGAATATGAGTCTGTATTGAAAACTACGTTCGTATTCTCAAATGTGTTTAGTACCTATTAACAGTTGATGATAAGTCCTGTACGTTTCGAACCCAAGAAGGCTATTAAGACACTGCACATTTGTCGCATATGATTCGCTCTACTTCTGTACCAATTTTGAGTGCAACTGCAATAGTTATTGAGGTTGAAAATCTATTACTAAACTGATGATAGTTACTATACACATTTGAGAATATGAGCCATAATTTTACACATTTCTATTGGTCAACCTTAAAAATGGTTGTGATCTTTTGGTGATAACAGCTATTCGGTACGGACTGTATTGGTCGAGTTCAGTAGTAAACTGTGAATGATTGGGATCGATCATACCACCTGGATCACCTTGTAACCAATCCAAAATTCCACCTGAAAGCATAAATGTAACAGAGAATATGTTGAGCAATTTAATATTACAGGAAAGATAACACTAGCCACTTTTAGTGACTTTTACACCCTTTAGGGTTGCGCTTCTACGTCCGGTGCCGTCCGTCTCTCATCCGGCGCCGTACGTCTCTCATCCGGCGCCGTCCGTCACTCATCCGGCGCCGTCCGTCACTCATCCGGCGCCGTCCGTCACTCATCCGGCGCCGTCCGTCACTCATCCGGCGCCGTCCGTCACTCATCCGGCGCCGTCCGTCACTCGTCCGGCGCCGTCCGTCCCTCGTCCGGCGCCGTCCGTCCCTCGTCCGGCGCCGTCCGTCCCTCGTCGGGCGCCGTCCGTCCCTCGTCGGGCGCCGTCCGTCCCTCGTCCGGCGCCGTCCGTCCCTCGTTCGGCGCCGTCCGTCCCTCGTCCGGCGCCGTCCGTCCCTCGTCCGGCGCCGTCCGTCACTCGTCCGGCGCCGTCCGTCACTCGTCCGGCGCCGTCCGTCACTCGTCCGGCACCGTTCGTCACCGTTCGTTACTACTCCATTCGTAGAACTAAAACACTGCCTTTTTGGCGTACAAAACCGTTCTGCACATTATCTTACAGAAATGAAATTTTGAATAACGCATTTTTGATCAATTCTGAAACGAATTTACAATTTCAACTCAAATGTTCCGTTTCAAATTCGGAATCGAACACGGCTGCGTTGTCGTGGGAGGTGTTTACCTTCACCACTAAGCTGCAGAAACTTGGCACTTAAGCCTGAGAACACTCCTTAGTCTTGAATGTAATTTCAACAGCGCGTTTCGCGATATATACTCATTGTTTAACCGTACGCAGAAAATTATTAGCCTAAACCTGAGCCTATGCCTTCAGTCTATGGGGAAATGTCACTGGAGCGTATTTCTTTTGTCCAAACGACGTACAACTTACGTTTAACTCGACCTCCTTGAGCAAACTGTCCCATTGAACTCAACACAACAACGACGAAAATAACTCGAATCATTTTGTATTAATTTGACTAATTTACAGTGCAATCCTTTAGACGACTTTGTCTGAAATTTAAAAGTCTGTAACAAAAAGGGACAAAAACATACGCGAGTTCGGCTTTTAAACACGAAATAAATTTCTTGCAAAAAAGTTCGCAATCAAAGCTGAAGAATTCATTATTAACAGTTTCAGTCACCATTCTGTGAACCGCTTTGTCGTGTTTGTGGACATACGACATGGATTACACTGACAACAGCGACATAGGAGAATCGTCGTTGAGCCGATAAGAATTTCTGCGGCTGAACAAAATTGCCCCCAGACATTTGGCCGAATGTAAATAACAAGGGCGAGACAGTATTTTAACCATATTCCTAAGCCTAAGCCTAAGCGTAAGAATCAGCATATTCCTAACCCTAAGCCTATGCCTAAGCGTAACAATGTGCATATTCCTAAGCCTAAGCCTAAGCCTAAGCCTAAGCGTAAAGAATGAGCATATTCCTAAGCCTAAGCCTAAGCCTAAGCGTAAAGAATGAGCATATTCCTAAGCCTAAGCCTAAACGTAAGCCTAAGCCAAACAAAAAATAGTCTAAAGCTTAAGCTACCCTTTGTAATCCCACAAAAACCGTTCCGCCCCTGATATTTACATGAGGCGACATTTGTTATGCGATAGGTCTTGTAGTTTTCAATCCAGTGAAAGGCGAGATTCACAATTCAGCAGTTTTGTCGTATATGACTTGTACTGCGTCTAAGCGAATTTTGAGTTTCGCAATTGCAGGAGTTCGTTAGTTTGAAGACCTATCGCTAACTGGAGATAGATGCTATACGCATTTCACAATATGGCTGCGGGTTCTCGCAATAGACTATCTACAACAGACTTATCCTTATCGACAAATAAATGTTCAGTATACTTTGAGACGTCTCTGAACAATTTTAATTCGATAAAATTGGCTCAAACTATTTCGTTTTAGGTGACGAATGTAACCGATGCTTACAACGGATAGGTTAAAATCTACAGGAACCGTCGTATGTCCTTAACCCTTTCTCACATGAATATTTTCTATTTCTCCTGAGACCTACTTTTATGCTAGGATTCGAACTCGGGTGACTGGAGTGGGAGGCGTATACCATCACCACTCAGCTATAGGAGCTTGACGCTCGAGCCCGAGGGGGCTCTCACGTCTTGTGGTGATTTAGTACAATGTATACGTGTTGCAATTGTTAAACGTGGTGCGATATATAATATTTAACGTATATACACTGCGCTGAGTTGCCTACAGGCAACTCAATGTGAGAAGGGGTTAAAATTACCACAATCTACAAGCAATATATATACACCAAGCTTCATAAACAATTATTACGTGTACAAAATCTCCACAAGACATGAAAGCGTCATCGAACTAGAGCGTCAAGCAGGCCCATAGTCAGCTCATCTTGCTAGGGAGGGTTAAAATTTTCTAGACGGCCATTCAAGGATTTTCAATAAATTCCAAGCAAGCTGGAAAATTTTCTAGGGGGGACAATATTTTTAAGGGCTGAGCCCTCTTGTCCTCACCCTTGGCTACGGGTCCGGCGTCCCGCTCTAGTGTATATATTCGAGGCGGCAGACACTAAACATCAGCGCGCGGCGCTTTGTCCGAATTCAAGCTTGAAATGAGACGTCAGATGAAATTGAAAATATTCATGTGAAAAATGGTTAAAAGTTTTTTCCATTGAAAATAAAATGTTACATTAAAAATGTTTGCATAACAAACTAATAATTAAACTCATAAAAATGCGATAAAATTCTTAAACAAATTTCTTGCCGAAGGCTGGGCAGCTGCAAAAATGTCTCAAAAAAGCATAAAACATAAAAATTAAAAAGGTTAATCCCTGTATACGGAAAACATCTAAACAGGAGCATATAAAGCCAGTTCCACACTTTTTGAACATTAATACTTATGCAATATCCAGGTTGTACTATACTCGATAAAGCTAAAAAGGTTAGACCATTAGTCCAATGCAAGGAACAGGGGCGGAACAGTATTATAAGCATATTTCTAAGCCAAATTCTAAGCCTAAGCATAAGCCTAAGCGTAAGAATGAGCATATTCATAAGCCTACGCCTACGCCTATGCCGAAGCCTAAACCTAAGCCTAAGCCAGGCAAAAAAATAGTCTAAACCTTAAGTGTACTCTATTCTAGTCCCACACAAAAACGTTCCGCCCCTGATCTTTACATGGGCCGACTAGTTTAATAGCTAGCTAATTAACGAACCCACTCTAAAAAGAATGTCCAAAATTTTAGCAAGCTTAAAAATTATCTACGAATTAAAACGAAAGGCAAAATTAGTGTATATTAAGAAAACGGTCAATGTTCAGACTCTCTAGTTTTAAAACTTCTTAATTTTTCATATTTCAGCTCAAAAATTAACATTTTGGTTAAAAAGAATAAATGTCACCAGAAAAATTCAAATTTTGGAGGGAAAATCTAAATTTTTGCGAGAAAATTATATTTTGGCGTGAAAAGTTAAATTTGAGCGGGAAATTCAAACTTTTGGTAAATTCTAACTTTAGCACAAGAAAAAATAAATTTTTGTGGGAAATTAAAATTCTGACCAAAAATTCTGATTTTGGCGGAAAAATTTAAATTTTAGCGGGAAATTCAAACTTTTGGTAAATTCTAACTTTAGCACAAGAAAAAACACTGCAAAATACCCTGCTATTTTAATAATGTCCTAAGAATAACATGCAAAAAACAACATACTGGCTAAATTGTGTTTAAAAAATTATCGGGTGCAGGAAATAGCTGTAATTTTACTAATTAGCAATAATAACTTGAACAGTTTTTGACAGTGGCGTGCGCAGTATAACCTGAATGGTGCATTACTAATAAAACAGAGAATTTCTATTGACTTTGAAATATTTCATATTTCCTACGTTTGCGCGAACCTTTATCGACTCAGATATAAGATGAGGGTAAGCCAGAAACAAAACGCTCGCTGGGTCGTCTCAATACAAAATGAATCCGTAATTGCATTCGGGTACGAGCAAAGAGGAAAGTTGTCCGCTTTTGTGTTAATAAAAACAAAAATATTGCAATTTCAGGCCCATGAACAGAACAGGGCCGGATCGTTTTCCGGAGGGCTATAATAGAGTCAGATTAAGTTTTAGGGTAATTTTTTGCTTAGGCTTAGATTTAGGCTTAGGCTTAGGCTTCGGCTTAGGCTTACGCTTAGGAATATGCTTATACTACTGTTCCGGCCCTGTTCTATACACACACAAAAAAGTATTTTTGGATTTATTCAGAAAAGTATTTTCTGTGTCAAATCTCAAAAGTTTTTTCTAATATTTAAGACAATTTTTCTAAAAATAACTGGAAAACGTATATTTTCAGACTTTATTTCAAAACTTGTGAAATCTTTTCTGCTATAACAGAAATACATTTCAAGTGCACCTTGCTAATTATATTTCTTAAATGTAAGAAATTTTTTCTTAAATATCAGAAATATTATTTTGAGTGCATGGGCCCAATTTCTGGTGCCTGTGAAAGCTGAAATTCTTGACGAAAACGAATGTTTGGCTACAAACTTGCAGTTTTCATATTACTATTGACATCTGTAGTTATTCTTACAACAGGATCCGTAAATTTATATTTTATGCTCAATAACCGTATTCTCAACTGTGGGTAGTATCCAGAGATACAAGTGGGGCATGCGACCCTGTGGGGCGAAAAATCAGAAGACGGCTTTATCTTCAATTTGGATTTTTTACTTCCAAAGCAAAGCTGAAGTTTTTTCGGCAAATTTAAAATTTCTTATCGTTTATTCAATTTTTCAGGTCCAACATTTGCTAATTCAGTTAAAAACTGTACAGAGCAAATGAAAGTCGCGATGGATTATTTTTGCTGTAAATAAAGACAAAAACATATAAAAAATAAACACAACAAGCAGTCCCTGAAAGGGTCAGGAAGACGGGAACACATTCTGTACGAATCAGTCATACCACATAATAATAAACATGTACCAAAATAGGCTTCATTCAATACTTGTACACTGAATAACTTCTCTCAGTTATGTTTTTAAAACTCTTAATAGTGACATAAATGAGTTGTTGAAGAACGGATAATTTTTTTAATTTTTCAATCAAGCAATTCCATAATACAAATGTTAGAAAATGACAAGTTATAAACTGAAAAGTTGTAGAGCAACAGAAATTGACTGCGAACTTATAGCAAAAAAGTCACAAATCAGGTCTAAACTTCACTATTACTGTAACGGGCGCAACAAATTCATTGAAGACATAGACATCAAACGGTTGAAAATTGAAGGGCATAATTGGTTATCCGAGCCTAAGTCCGATTCAAATGTTAGGCGGTTTAACCGACGTTTTAATATCGTTCACAGCCTAAACCCCTTCGGAGAGTTTTGTGAAATTCCAAACCCCAAGCTGAAATCGAATTTGAGCTACCAGATGAAACCCACAAGCATGCAAATTTCAGTGCAAACTGGAAATACATGAGAGTCAAAAATAGGATTACCGTTTTTCGGAGGATCATGGCAGTATAAACTGGGGGTCCTTTGTCCTAAATCTAAGATTCAGCTCTGAATATTTCCTCAAAGATACTGCAACAAATTTCCGTTTAAGATAGCTAAGCTAGAATCCAAAATAACCGCTATATGACCACAGATATTAAAGGAAATGTCATTGCAAACTTGGCCCATGTTACTTTAAGGGCCGTAGAGGTTTCCGGTGGGTCTATAAAACGGTGTGTTTAGATTCTAGATTACAATTTCTGGCTTAGGCTTAGGCTTAGGCTTAGGCTTAGGCTTAGGAACACATTTTTGCAACGCTTAGGCTTAGGCTTAGGCTTAGGAATACGCTTAATCTACTGTTACGGCCCTAAAAGTAACATTGGCCGCAAACTTTATACCCAGCCAATTTGACTCATTTTAAACAGAGACGGCCTAAAGGGTCGTCTGTAAACTCGCTCAAACAATGGGTTCCATGTAAAAATCAGACGCGAAACGTTTTTCAGCATTGCTGCAATACAGTATAACCGTGTATAACCTTAAGATTATTTTTAGCTTACGGTTACGCGTACTGCATAGGCAAAGGCTTAGGTAAGCTCAATCAACCAAGCCATATAGCGGTAGACCAATAAAGAATATGTCATCGGACTCTTTTCAAAAGAGAGTAAACAAGGATGACATTGGGTACAGGAACCAGATGCCAACCGCAAACAAAATAATGGTTTCGTTAAAAGTCCAGCCAATTAAAATATCGCTATCAGGGCGGTTTGTTTACACAGACCTGGGCATTTTGTGTTAAACGCTGATGCAAGGATCGCGCTATACTCACCTGAGCGACGTTCACGTAACCACGTCAAAAACTGGTGCTCATGAAACAGGCGGCTCTGGACGGCGACGAACGCGGCGTTGCGGTGAATTTGAAAATTAGTTTTATTTGTGACGCGCGGCTTCGGGCGGTGTCACGCGGTACTGTGCGGAACAAAACAGTATAGCGGAACCACTAACGGTTTTAGTGGGTATACTGTTTTAGGACACGGTGGGAAATTAATATTCAAAGATATTTTTGATTCGGGGGGGGGGGGCTGCTATAAAGGGAACGTGGCTGAAAGCCGTAATAGTGCATTGTTTATTTACTCAACGTGTATATAGTACAATCAGTTGCTCGTAGTGCATTTCGCCAATGTATCGAACAGGACCGTTACAGTAGTATAAGCATATCCCTTACCCTCCTAAACCTAAGCAAATAATAGTCCAAAATTTAAGCTTACAGTATTGCAGATCCGTAAAAAAACGTTACGCGCTGAGTGAGATGCGGATAAAAATTTGTTAATTCGACCCACAGTTTACCCTCGCAAACAAGACTATTTTACCTGCGGTCATCGACCCACGTTTTACCCACACCAGTATTTTAAAGATCGCACGTGATTTGCACTTTAATGAAGTTTGGCGATGTAGCTTCAATGAATTTTACAAATGAAATTTTATTAGAAACAACAAAATTTCCAACCCAAAAATAACGCACGGGCAGCACCTTCTGACCAGAAATAAAACAGGCAATAGCGTAAACTTTGCACAAGTGTAACTTTTTATCCGCGTGGTATAAATCATTACCCGCGGGTATATCCGTGCCTGAAATTCTTTACCCGACCCGCGCTTACCCCGGGTACCCGCCTTTAACTTCCCACTCTGCTTCATACAGGAAAGAGTTAAGAAGTGTCGGCTTTGAAAATTGTCTAAACGAATTTAAAGCTACTCAATTTAAAGAATAAACGCCAGACGGAAAAGGGGTAAATACTCGTAGAGGAACGTGATCCCCTACGCCCATCATAGTTGCAACGCTGGGCACAGTAAATGCAAAAACCTCGAACTGAAAAAATCAAACAAGTACTGTAGTGACCCGAATAAGAGGGGTGACTGATATTTATTCGGCCTCTCCAGAGGGTACCTCCCTTTTATTCGGTTATCAACTGTTATTTATTTTTAAACCCGCTTAATAGTTACTGATACCAATTCAGCATCGCAACCTTCCGTTGAAGCAAACGTTTGTTTGTCATGAATCAATAGCTTGAGCGATTATGCAAGGTTATCCTTAGGAATGTATTTTCAAAACTTAAGTACGCCTTAAAGTTTGGAACTGTCCTTTATTTTCATATATTTATAGTTTGTTTTCACCTAAAATTTGTTTTAAAGTTTGGCACATGTAAAGATCAGGGGCAGACCGTTTTTCTGGGGGACTGCAATAGAGTAAGCTTAAGGTTTAGACTATTTTTTGCTTGGCTTAGGCTTAGGCTTAGGCTTAGGAATATACTCAGTCTTATGCTTAGGTTTAGGTTTAGGTTTAGGCTTAGGCTTAGGCTTAGGAATATACTCATTCTTATGCTTAGGCTTAGGCTTAGGAATATGCTTACAATACTGTTCTGCCCCTGTTCTTTACAGTGGCCTAAATTTTTAAATCGATGCTTTTAAACATATTGTTTTTTATTATTTTCGTGACATTCAACTATTGGTATTAATTTTTTGAGTCAAAATTTTTGTAATTAATTAAAGTTCATGTTTTTTCTATATTTAAAACGTTTTATTTCCAATTGAAGAAATTTTATATTAATTTTTTTAAGTGTTTTAATTTCACATTTATGATTTTCATTCTAAAATATATTTTTTATTTAACCGTCATGGTATTTAAAATAAAATCTCAACAAAAAATGGCAGATTTTGCGATTCGTTGGCACAATTGAATGATATTAAACGCCAAACGTCAGCAGCGCAAAACGCAGTTATAATTCTTGCTTTCTGGTATTGTGAGCATCCCTGAAGTGTAATAGTGACAATATACACTGCCAAAAATGGTGAGTCAAATTGACTTCATGCGGAATAGGTTCTACGGGACTACACAAATTGAGTCAAATTCGACTCCGCCAGAGTCAAGTTCGACTCATTGATTCTCACGTTTGACTCTGGCGGTGTCGAATTTGAATCAGTTTGTGTAGTCCCGTAGAGCCTATTTCGGATAGTCAATTTGACTCACCATTTTTTGCAAAGTAACTGCAATAATAGACTGTTATTCTTAAGCAAACTAAACATGTAAACCATTCCATGGCAGAGGTCACCTAATAATTTCGTGGAAGGAATGTGTTTCTTGACAGATAAACTACAAGTGTTGCCATAGCTTTTCATGGGAAAAGGTAAGTTATTCTCAGACTCCCTTAGCTTCTTACGCTCATGTATACATTTCTCAGAACTATCCATAACCGAAAACACAACTTTGACAACACTTGAGAAATAAGTAAAATATATTTCATTGAGTGAAAATAATTTTGTATGAATTTTAGTATTTTTAATTATAATTAATGAATTAGCAAAAATTTCAAATTGAAAATTTTTTACGAAATGGTGATGGCTAAGATTTCAATATAATACACCGGCTACTTAGGTTTGCAGTATTTGTTTGTTGGAGGGCTGATCTACTGAAGTGGACGTTATGGAAATTTTTTACAAAATAAAGCAATAGAATTTTGGGTCGGAGAATGCCAGGGTAACTTTTGATGTATGCGAAAAACATTTAAAAATTTACTGCATATTTTGTATAAATTTTTTCAACTCCAACTAGTATTTGTGGAGTACTTGAATAAACAAACTTAAGTCTGCTCATATTTGTTAGGCAGAGATGGAAGCCGGCTACCAAATTTGAATCGCGAGAAAATAAAATAACACAAACAATATACAAAACACAATAAAAATCTGCTGAAATGCTAACTATTCGTTGCATGGCTTGTATTTTCGTGGGTCCGCTGAGGCACGTTTTCTGTGGGGCCCGATGGGTGGCAGTTTCAGTCATAGAATGATGGAGTTAAATTCAAATTAAAATTTTGCAAAGTTTTGCAAACAAAGCAAAATGTTTCAAAATATGTTGTTGTTGTTTTGAAGTAACTTTTGCAGCAAAATGATGTGTGAATATTTAAAGCTGAAACACCCAAATTAATTCTGTAGATTTTGTTTTGAGCAAATTGAAAAATATTGGCTTATTTACATATTAATAAGCACGAATTAATCATTATTTTTCACTTAGTGAAATTAAAAACATTCAGCTGTGGACTGTTACAAAGTTTGTTTTTTAATATTTTAAGTACAAACTAAAAGTTTCAAATAAATTAAATGTTTAAAAATGGTTTTTTATTAATTTTAGTATTTAAAATAATTAAATATTTTGAAAACTTTCGAATTAACGTTTCCGAGATATACACTTAAGCGTTACTTTTGATACAAACAAATTGGCTCCTGTAAGAATCAGGGGCGGAACGTTTTTTGTGGGACTGCAATAGTGTAAGCTTAAGCTTTAGACTACTTTTTTTGCTTGGCTTAGGCTTAGGCTTAAGCTTAGGCTTAGGAATATGCTTATTCCTACGCTTTCGCTTAGGCTTTAGCTTAGGCCTAGGCTTAGACTAAGGAATATGCTTAAAATACTGTTCCACCTATATTTTTTGCATTGGCCAACAAATGTATATAACAAGTTTTGAACAAAACTTAGAAGCATAAGCCTAAAATTAACACTAGCAAACGCCTAAGGGTGACGCTATATTTGTCGTACGCCACCGTCCGTCGCCATCTGTCTACCTGTAGTATTTAAGGGAGATACAGTATTATGCTTTGTGGATAATGTTTACTAAATTTTAGCAAAAATTTTAAAATTGTTTGATATTTAATTATTTCTTGAATAAATATTTTACACTGAATAAATAATTTACAAGGCACAGTTTGCGCTGAGTTGTTCGTATAGTATACTCTATTCGAGAAAGGATTAATATATGACACTCTGAATGGTTTACCTTGAGTCAGTGGCTTCCGCTGCATCGTGAACAATCCTAACCAGTTGATCTGCGGTTTCGATGTTCTCTTTAACTCGTTTCATAAATTTACCACGGTTGTATACCAAAAATGTTGGATACTGTTTGATGTTGTTTGATTTGCATAAATCTGAAATTTTAAAATTCAAATATAAACTCGGTTCGCATATTTAAATTTTTGCATCGAGAACTTGCAGCTGCAACTTTTACAGCGACAAGATTTGGTAAACGGGATTTTGACGAGACTTTGAAGCTGCAAGTTGCAGTTGGAAGTTTTTGCTGCAAAAGCTTGTAAAGATTTCATAATGTTCGATGTGTGAATATTTTCAGATTTCAGACAGTGTTTTTTCGGCATCTTTCAACTGCACAATTGAGTGTAATTTTAGATGAATTCTTAAAAACCGGCACATACCTTTGTATAACAGCAATATCAAATTGGAAGTACAAAAAATTGAAAATTTTGACTTTAAGTTGGAAATTTCAAGTATTGTTGAATTTGCTAATTTTAACAATAACCCACAAAGTTTTGTCGTTTAAATGCACTGGTTAATACTGGATCAGGGTCTTATTTTCAACGGCGCGTTCAACCAACCGTAGGCTTTGAAACAATCAAATTGCGCAAGCGTCGATCCTCAAAATTTGTTGAATTCGCTTCTTCCATAGTTGGGACTCGATTGTTACGACCCGACAAGTAAACATTGGCCCAAAGTTCTACGTACAACACCAGCGGGTAATAGATGCTATACACACTCATGTGTTCCGATCAATTATCTGATAAGGTGCGTGTAAGCATGTGAGACATACTTGTCCATTATGTGCACATGCAATATAGTGCAGCGCACTATATTCATGCTAGCTGGCAGCATACGGTCGACACATACAGTCGACGAAAAATGCTGTTGGAGAGGCGGGCTGCGTGGCGCAGTGGTAGAGAGTTCGCTTAAGGATCCGTAGGCTAAGAGTTAGATCCTCGTTCCAGAGACCCGCTTTTCCAACTGCTTAGTTCAAAGGTCTGAAGTCCCGGTTCCTACCTAGACTGAAAGTACGTAGCCAGCTAACCTTATTAAAAGAGGGGTCCAAAACATTTGATGGGGGCATGCAAGGGTTTTCGATGACTTACAGGCAAGGTTGAAAATTTTCCAGGGTGGCCAAAGTTGTTCCAAGGGACTGAGCTCTCAGACCCCACTAGCTACGGGCCTAATCTGACAACTCACTTTGTTCAGCTACACAATCCACACGACCAATAAAATGGACATTTTTGACATTTTTGACACGGTTGACGTCCACTTTTCCGTCAGAATTTTGCCGACTTAACGATTTCGCTGCTTGAGCAATAATTGATTTTAGTTTTGCTGATTTATGACACCAGGGTGCATAGAACATTATCACAGCACCGGGAGCTTGAGTCAATCGTGACTCGAAATTCAGACCATTTAGAGGGATGACAAAGAGCTCAAAATCTTCTACGGGGGCGGCAGTTTGAGGTTGCGTTTTTGGCAGTTGGTCATCGCCTATGGTTGGTTTCACTCCAACGGCAGTTCGTTTTTCAGGTTTCAATCTGAAAGCAGAAAAAATATTTCGTTTCATTTCAGAAATCGAATCAGTCATTAATAATACGAGATTGCGTTGAAAACAGTTACAGGATGTACGCAAGTTATCACTCTGGCTGGCGAAATTAGATTCTAAATTACACTTTTTTGCTTATAGGCTTAGGTTTAGGAGCACATTTTGACAACGTTTAGGCTTAGGCTTAGTTATACGCATAAAATATACAGTTACGCCCCTAAAAGTAATATTGGCCGAAAAACGTTCCGCCTCTGATCTTTACATACGCAACTCTGGTTTCAAATTTGATATCTGGACGCTTACTTTCGTAAAGATTCTTCAGGATTTAAGATCATCAAAATGATATCAGGTGTGACTTCGGCGGTATAATTATGAACCATTGTGACACCTTTATAGACTAAAAGCGTAGGCGGATTTTTGGCTTCAGTTGTCTCGCAGTACTCTAAATAACAGGCAATTAAAATAAACATTAGGAATCGTGTCAAAAATATCAAACGCTTTTAACCAATCGGAAAAATATCGTTTACATCGATGCTAAAATAGCGATTAGCCAATTAGCTTTCACCGTTTGAATTTGAAGCCAAATGCCGTTTTGCCACTCTGGCGATCCGGTTTTGAGGGTCCAAGGTTGCAAAATGCCGTTCTGAAAGAAGCTGTTTCATCGCGAAAAACGTTTAAAGTACCGGTTTATGGTTGACACGAATCCTATGGGTGGCTCTATGTTTGTCGTAGGGCACCGTCCGTCATCTTACGGTATTGTACGTGAGTAACTCGTGGACCATACCGCGTCGTGGCAAACGGTGACGGACGGCGCCGGACGTATTCAAAAGTATAGCGCCACCCTTAGTGTGTTCAAAAGTAATTGCAGGACAGCTATGCGGTTTAATTATTCACACGTTGAATTTACAGTATTTTATGGTTGTAAGCAAAAATAAAACTAACAGCGTTGCTGTTTGAATTTTTGGCCCATGTATAGAACAGGGCCGGATCGTTTTCCGGCGCAGCTGTAATAGTCATTTTAAGCATTTAGACTAACTTTTTTGCTTTATGCTTTGGCTTAGGCTTAGGCTTAGGCTTAGGCATTGTCTTAGGAATAGGCTCATCCTTTACGCTTAGGTTTAGGCTTAGGCTTATGCTCACGCTTAGGGATACGCTTTACTGTTCCATCCCTGATCTTTACATGGGCCGAATTTTCTAAAACTGTTTCTATTTCGGAAAATAAACTTTTCAACTGTTGACGTAAAAATTCCGCTTGCCTTTTTGTGAAACAAACGGCCAAACCGCCAATTTCAAGTTCCGAGTTTTGACAAAAAACGACCATTTTACAACAACTGTTTTAGTCGCATGGGTATATTTCAGGATAATAAAATGAATTTCTGCTTCGTTTGATATTTATTTCACGCGTCCGATAGGAATACACCTGTAGAAACCTTTTGTTGGGTTTCCAAAATGACCGTTGACCACAGGCGGAGCCAGTATTATAGTTCCGGAGAGTATGACCACAGTTAAATGTTACCGGACATTGTAGTAAGCCGGAAAACACTTTCCCCATTGCGTGTTGTAACGTCCCACAGGTGGTCGGCGTCCAGGACTTGGATGAAACCATTTTCAGCGGTAGCTGGTGCACTGCAAAAAATAGGGAGTCAAATTGACTCTCTCGGAAATAGGCTTTTCCGGACTACACAAACTGAGTCAAAATTCGACTCCGACAGAGTCAAATTCGATTCACTGAATCGCTCAGTGAGTCGAATTTGATTCCGTTTGTGTAGTTAGGAAAAGCCTATTTCCCAGAAAGTCAATTTGACTCCCTATTTTTTACAGTGATGTTCTCTTCTTCAATCCAGCAGAATGTTTATTCTAAAACCTGTAAAAGCGGCTTTATTTATCGAAAAACTCACTCATATGTTTCGCACAATCGACAGCTCCGATGTATTTGTTTTCATAGACGGTGTTTGGACGGACAGCGTTTGCGGCAAGAATCAAAGCATTTTTCATTCGTTTACATTTGTCGTCGCAATGCCTTCCAATGTAAAGAACCACTGATATCGGCGAATTGGCCAGTTTCGCTTTCAACGCTTTTGGATCGACCAGAAGTTGTTCGAATTGCGGCAGAGCCACGTGTTCGTCAGGGTCTTTTTCGATTGGTTGGCCGTTCATTCGCCTGAACAAAAAAATCATTTTTAAAATAACAACATTTTTAATTACGCAAACCGGAGTCTTGTTGGAGACCCCGTAGCCACAGGAAGGAGATGAGGGACTCAGAACCTCATAAAAAATTTTCGCTACCAGAAGTTTTTACCTCGCTTGTATGTCATGGGGTATAATTGTATGCCCCTCCTGAAATTTTATAAGCCATCCCAGCGAAGTGAAGTAGTTACAGGCCTGTCGTACTGGGCGCTATACTTTTGATGCCGTCTGGCGTTGTTCGACACCGCCCGTCGTCGTTCAACACCGCCCGTCGCCGTTCGACACCGCCCGTCGCCGTGCGTAACCGTACGGTATCTTTATGCGAATTACTCACATACGATACCGGATGGCGACGGACAGGGACGAACGGCCCGTACGACAACGATCGCACCACATTTTTTATCAAACTTTTCTCGCCAGTCCAACAGATAAGGTTGGAGTAACAAAGATGTCAAGAATTACGGTACTTTTGTGTAGTTGAATGGATGGGCCTCACGCTCATTCAAGGAACCTTACATTTGTGGACCAGGATAAGCTCCCGTATTGGTAACGGTAAAACGTTCAAGGCAGTGGCGGATCCAGGATCTCAAAATGGGGGGGGGCAAAATTTCACAGGTAATAAACTTACTTTTGACCCACACACAAACCACGAACTATTGTCACAAAATTGCTATATAATTTTTGTCGAGATGCTGTTGGGGGGGGGGGCACGGCCGGGGTGGCCTCCCCCATGGATCCGCCATTGGTTCAAGGGTCAATACATAAACCAAATCTTACATACATCCCTGTTCTGTGTTCATTAAACGCGAGCAGAATGCCTTCAGTTGTCCGCGGCGATTTCATGTGTTCAATGAACGAGCCGTTTTTGTAGATTCGAAACAATGGATACACAAGGACGCTCTGTTGCTGGCAAAATTCTGAAATAAAACACGCAACCTGGGTAAATTTACAACTTTAACCCTTTCTCACATGAATATTTTCAATTTTCCCTGAAACCTACTTTTATGCTGGGATTCGAACTCCAGTGACTGGAGTGGGAGGCGTATATCATCACCACTCAGCTATAGGAGCTTGACGCTCGAGCCCGAGGGGGCTCTCACGTCTTGTGGTGATTTAGTACTATGTATACGTGTTGCAATTGTTAAACACGGTGCGATATATATTACTTAACGTATGTACACTGCGCTAAGTTGCCTATAGGCAACTCAATGTGAGAAGGGGTTAATCTCGCAAACTAAACCAAATTAATTGTTTAAAAAGTTACTGTACCATACTCAGGTACGGAGTGTCATAACCCAAGACGTATTAATTTACCCCAATTTTGAATTGGGCCAGTCTAGCGCTGATTGACGACATGGGCTACAACGCGTGGTAGCAGCAGCAGGGATAGCGAAGTGTATAAGGCATATATGTCATAGCCCAAGTCGTGATTCAGCCCAATTCCGAATTGGGGCGAAATTTCTAGAGACACGACAACTATACTTACACATGTTTTAGTCTGCTAAATCTTATGAGTGAAATTTTTTTCGGACTCACAGTCGCAATAAACGTTTAAATCGACTTATACGCCACTTCAAAATGAAATCCTGGTTACGTCTCTGATTAGTCGAAGAAAGCATAGTTGAGTTCAACTTTGCAAACTCTATGATTAGTCGAAGAAAGCATAGTTGAGTTCAACTTTGCAAACTCTATGATTAGTCGAAGAAAGCATAGTTGAGTTCAACTTTGCAAACTCTATGATTAGTCGAAGAAAGCATAGTTGAGTTCAACTTTGCAAACTCTATGATTAGTCGAAGAAAGCATAGTTGAGTTCAACTTTGCAAACTCTATGATTAGTCGAAGAAAGCATAGTTGAGTTCAACTTTGCAAACTCTATGATTAGTCGAAGAAAGCATAGTTGAGTTCAACTTTGCAAACTCTCTGATTAGTCGAAGAAAGCATAGTTGAGTTCAACTTTGCAAACTCTCTGATTAGTCGAAGAAAGCATAGTTGAGTTCAACTTTGCAAACTCTATGATTAGTCGAAGAAAGCATAGTTGAGTTCAACTTTGCAAACTCTATGATTAGTCGAAGAAAGCATAGTTGAGTTCAACTTTGCAAACTCTATGATTAGTCGAAGAAAGCATAGTTGAGTTCAACTTTGCAAACTATATGATTAGTCGAAGAAAGCATAGTTGAGTTCAACTTTGCAAACTCTATGATTAGTCGAAGAAAGCATAGTTGAGTTCAACTTTGCAAACTCTATGATTAGTCGAAGAAAGCATAGTTGAGTTCAACTTTGCAAACTCTATGATTAGTCGAAGAAAGCATAGTTGAGTTCAACTTTGCAAATCTCTACGATTACTTTGCAAACTCTATGATTAGTCGAAGAAAGCATAGTTGAGTTCAACTTTGCAAACTCTATGATTAGTCGAAGAAAGCATAGTTGAGTTCAACTTTGCAAACTCTACGATTAGTCGAAGAAAGCATAGTTGAGTTCAACTTTGCAAACTCTATGATTAGTCGAAGAAAGCATAGTTGAGTTCAACTTTGCAAACTCTATGATTAGTCGAAGAAAGCATAGTTGAGTTCAACTTTGCAAACTCTATGATTAGTCGAAGAAAGCATAGTTGAGTTCAACTTTGCAAACTCTATGATTAGTCGAAGAAAGCATAGTTGAGTTCAACTTTGCAAACTCTATGATTAGTCGAAGAAAGCATAGTTGAGTTCAACTTTGCAAACTCTATGATTAGTCGAAGAAAGCATAGTTGAGTTCAACTTTGCAAACTCTATGATTAGTCGAAGAAAGCATAGTTGAGTTCAACTTTGCAAACTCTATGATTAGTCGAAGAAAGCATAGTTGAGTTCAACTTTGCAAACTCTATGATTAGTCGAAGAAAGCATAGTTGAGTTCAACTTTGCAAACTCTATGATTAGTCGAAGAAAGCATAGTTGAGTTCAACTTTGCAAACTCTATGATTAGTCGAAGAAAGCATAGTTGAGTTCAACTTTGCAAACTCTATGATTAGTCGAAGAAAGCATAGTTGAGTTCAACTTTGCAAACTCTATGATTAGTCGAAGAAAGCATAGTTGAGTTCAACTTTGCAAACTCTATGATTAGTCGAAGAAAGCATAGTTGAGTTCAACTTTGCAAACTCTATGATTAGTCGAAGAAAGCATAGTTGAGTTCAACTTTGCAAACTCTATGATTAGTCGAAGAAAGCATAGTTGAGTTCAACTTTGCAAACTCTATGATTAGTCGAAGAAAGCATAGTTGAGTTCAACTTTGCAAACTCTATGATTAGTCGAAGAAAGCATAGTTGAGTTCAACTTTGCAAACTCTATGATTAGTCGAAGAAAGCATAGTTGAGTTCAACTTTGCAAACTCTATGATTAGTCGAAGAAAGCATAGTTGAGTTCAACTTTGCAAACTCTATGATTAGTCGAAGAAAGCATAGTTGAGTTCAACTTTGCAAACTCTATGATTAGTCGAAGAAAGCATAGTTGAGTTCAACTTTGCAAACTCTATGATTAGTCGAAGAAAGCATAGTTGAGTTCAACTTTGCAAACTCTATGATTAGTCGAAGAAAGCATAGTTGAGTTCAACTTTGCAAACTCTATGATTAGTCGAAGAAAGCATAGTTGAGTTCAACTTTGCAAACTCTATGATTAGTCGAAGAAAGCATAGTTGAGTTCAACTTTGCAAACTCTATGATTAGTCGAAGAAAGCATAGTTGAGTTCAACTTTGCAAACTCTATGATTAGTCGAAGAAAGCATAGTTGAGTTCAACTTTGCAAACTCTATGATTAGTCGAAGAAAGCATAGTTGAGTTCAACTTTGCAAACTCTATGATTAGTCGAAGAAAGCATAGTTGAGTTCAACTTTGCAAACTCTCTGATTAGTCGAAGAAAGCATAGTTGAGTTCAACTTTGCAAACTCTATGATTAGTCGAAGAAAGCATAGTTGAGTTCAACTTTGCAAACTCTATGATTAGTCGAAGAAAGCATAGTTGAGTTCAACTTTGCAAACTCTATGATTAGTCGAAGAAAGCATAGTTGAGTTCAACTTTGCAAACTCTATGATTAGTCGAAGAAAGCATAGTTGAGTTCAACTTTGCAAACTCTATGATTAGTCGAAGAAAGCATAGTTGAGTTCAACTTTGCAAACTCTATGATTAGTCGAAGAAAGCATAGTTGAGTTCAACTTTGCAAACTCTATGATTAGTCGAAGAAAGCATAGTTGAGTTCAACTTTGCAAACTCTATGATTAGTCGAAGAAAGCATAGTTGAGTTCAACTTTGCAAACTCTATGATTAGTCGAAGAAAGCATAGTTGAGTTCAACTTTGCAAACTCTATGATTAGTCGAAGAAAGCATAGTTGAGTTCAACTTTGCAAACTCTATGATTAGTCGAAGAAAGCATAGTTGAGTTCAACTTTGCAAACTCTATGATTAGTCGAAGAAAGCATAGTTGAGTTCAACTTTGCAAACTCTCTGATTAGTCGAAGAAAGCATAGTTGAGTTCAACTTTGCAAACTCTATGATTAGTCGAAGAAAGCATAGTTGAGTTCAACTTTGCAAACTCTATGATTAGTCGAAGAAAGCATAGTTGAGTTCAACTTTGCAAACTCTATGATTAGTCGAAGAAAGCATAGTTGAGTTCAACTTTGCAAACTCTATGATTAGTCGAAGAAAGCATAGTTGAGTTCAACTTTGCAAACTCTATGATTAGTCGAAGAAAGCATAGTTGAGTTCAACTTTGCAAACTCTATGATTAGTCGAAGAAAGCATAGTTGAGTTCAACTTTGCAAACTCTATGATTAGTCGAAGAAAGCATAGTTGAGTTCAACTTTGCAAACTCTATGATTAGTCGAAGAAAGCATAGTTGAGTTCAACTTTGCAAACTCTATGATTAGTCGAAGAAAGCATAGTTGAGTTCAACTTTGCAAACTCTATGATTAGTCGAAGAAAGCATAGTTGAGTTCAACTTTGCAAACTCTATGATTAGTCGAAGAAAGCATAGTTGAGTTCAACTTTGCAAACTCTATGATTAGTCGAAGAAAGCATAGTTGAGTTCAACTTTGCAAACTCTATGATTAGTCGAAGAAAGCATAGTTGAGTTCAACTTTGCAAACTCTATGATTAGTCGAAGAAAGCATAGTTGAGTTCAACTTTGCAAACTCTATGATTAGTCGAAGAAAGCATAGTTGAGTTCAACTTTGCAAACTCTATGATTAGTCGAAGAAAGCATAGTTGAGTTCAACTTTGCAAACTCTATGATTAGTCGAAGAAAGCATAGTTGAGTTCAACTTTGCAAACTCTATGATTAGTCGAAGAAAGCATAGTTGAGTTCAACTTTGCAAACTCTATGATTAGTCGAAGAAAGCATAGTTGAGTTCAACTTTGCAAACTCTCTGATTAGTCGAAGAAAGCATAGTTGAGTTCAACTTTGCAAACTCTATGATTAGTCGAAGAAAGCATAGTTGAGTTCAACTTTGCAAACTCTATGATTAGTCGAAGAAAGCATAGTTGAGTTCAACTTTGCAAACTCTATGATTAGTCGAAGAAAGCATAGTTGAGTTCAACTTTGCAAACTCTATGATTAGTCGAAGAAAGCATAGTTGAGTTCAACTTTGCAAACTCTATGATTAGTCGAAGAAAGCATAGTTGAGTTCAACTTTGCAAACTCTATGATTAGTCGAAGAAAGCATAGTTGAGTTCAACTTTGCAAACTCTATGATTAGTCGAAGAAAGCATAGTTGAGTTCAACTTTGCAAACTCTATGATTAGTCGAAGAAAGCATAGTTGAGTTCAACTTTGCAAACTCTATGATTAGTCGAAGAAAGCATAGTTGAGTTCAACTTTGCAAACTCTATGATTAGTCGAAGAAAGCATAGTTGAGTTCAACTTTGCAAACTCTATGATTAGTCGAAGAAAGCATAGTTGAGTTCAACTTTGCAAACTCTATGATTAGTCGAAGAAAGCATAGTTGAGTTCAACTTTGCAAACTCTATGATTAGTCGAAGAAAGCATAGTTGAGTTCAACTTTGCAAACTCTATGATTAGTCGAAGAAAGCATAGTTGAGTTCAACTTTGCAAACTCTATGATTAGTCGAAGAAAGCATAGTTGAGTTCAACTTTGCAAACTCTATGATTAGTCGAAGAAAGCATAGTTGAGTTCAACTTTGCAAACTCTATGATTAGTCGAAGAAAGCATAGTTGAGTTCAACTTTGCAAACTCTATGATTAGTCGAAGAAAGCATAGTTGAGTTCAACTTTGCAAACTCTATGATTAGTCGAAGAAAGCATAGTTGAGTTCAACTTTGCAAACTCTCTGATTAGTCGAAGAAAGCATAGTTGAGTTCAACTTTGCAAACTCTATGATTAGTCGAAGAAAGCATAGTTGAGTTCAACTTTGCAAACTCTATGATTAGTCGAAGAAAGCATAGTTGAGTTCAACTTTGCAAACTCTATGATTAGTCGAAGAAAGCATAGTTGAGTTCAACTTTGCAAACTCTATGATTAGTCGAAGAAAGCATAGTTGAGTTCAACTTTGCAAACTCTATGATTAGTCGAAGAAAGCATAGTTGAGTTCAACTTTGCAAACTCTATGATTAGTCGAAGAAAGCATAGTTGAGTTCAACTTTGCAAACTCTATGATTAGTCGAAGAAAGCATAGTTGAGTTCAACTTTGCAAACTCTATGATTAGTCGAAGAAAGCATAGTTGAGTTCAACTTTGCAAACTCTATGATTAGTCGAAGAAAGCATAGTTGAGTTCAACTTTGCAAACTCTATGATTAGTCGAAGAAAGCATAGTTGAGTTCAACTTTGCAAACTCTATGATTAGTCGAAGAAAGCATAGTTGAGTTCAACTTTGCAAACTCTATGATTAGTCGAAGAAAGCATAGTTGAGTTCAACTTTGCAAACTCTATGATTAGTCGAAGAAAGCATAGTTGAGTTCAACTTTGCAAACTCTATGATTAGTCGAAGAAAGCATAGTTGAGTTCAACTTTGCAAACTCTCGAAGAAAGCATAGTTGAGTTCAACTTTGCAAACTCTATGATTAGTCGAAGAAAGCATAGTTGAGTTCAACTTTGCAAACTCTCTGATTAGTCGAAGAAAGCATAGTTGAGTTCAACTTTGCAAACTCTATGATTAGTCGAAGAAAGCATAGTTGAGTTCAACTTTGCAAACTCTATGATTAGTCGAAGAAAGCATAGTTGAGTTCAACTTTGCAAACTCTCTGATTAGTCGAAGAAAGCATAGTTGAGTTCAACTTTGCAAACTCTATGATTAGTCGAAGAAAGCATAGTTGAGTTCAACTTTGCAAACTCTATGATTAGTCGAAGAAAGCATAGTTGAGTTCAACTTTGCAAACTCTCTGATTAGTCGAAGAAAGCATAGTTGAGTTCAACTTTGCAAACTCTATGATTAGTCGAAGGAAGCATAGTTGAGTTCAACTTTGCAAACTCTATGATTAGTCGAAGAAAGCATAGTTGAGTTCAACTTTGCAAACTCTATGATTAGTCGAAGAAAGCATAGTTGAGTTCAACTTTGCAAACTCTATGATTAGTCGAAGAAAGCATAGTTGAGTTCAACTTTGCAAACTCTATGATTAGTCGAAGAAAGCATAGTTGAGTTCAACTTTGCAAACTCTATGATTAGTCGAAGAAAGCATAGTTGAGTTCAACTTTGCAAACTCTATGATTAGTCGAAGAAAGCATAGTTGAGTTCAACTTTGCAAACTCTCTGATTAGTCGAAGAAAGCATAGTTGAGTTCAACTTTGCAAACTCTATGATTAGTCGAAGGAAGCATAGTTGAGTTCAACTTTGCAAACTCTATGATTAGTCGAAGAAAGCATAGTTGAGTTCAACTTTGCAAACTCTATGATTAGTCGAAGAAAGCATAGTTGAGTTCAACTTTGCAAACTCTATGATTAGTCGAAGGAAGCATAGTTGAGTTCAACTTTGCAAACTCTATGATTAGTCGAAGAAAGCATAGTTGAGTTCAACTTTGCAAACTCTCTGATTAGTCGAAGAAAGCATAGTTGAGTTCAACTTTGCAAACTCTATGATTAGTCGAAGAAAGCATAGTTGAGTTCAACTTTGCAAACTCTCTGATTAGTCGAAGAAAGCATAGTTGAGTTCAACTTTGCAAACTCTATGATTAGTCGAAGAAAGCATAGTTGAGTTCAACTTTGCAAACTCTATGATTAGTCGAAGGAAGCATAGTTGAGTTCAACTTTGCAAACTCTATGATTAGTCGAAGGAAGCATAGTTGAGTTCAACTTTGCAAACTCTATGATTAGTCGAAGAAAGCATAGTTGAGTTCAACTTTGCAAACTCTATGATTAGTCGAAGGAAGCATAGTTGAGTTCAACTTTGCAAACTCTATGATTAGTCGAAGGAAGCATAGTTGAGTTCAACTTTGCAAACTCTATGATTAGTCGAAGGAAGCATAGTTGAGTTCAACTTTGCAAACTCAACAAATGCGCGTGACCGCCAGGAACTGGCATGACCGACTCATCTTTTGAGCCCCAATGAGCAGAAGTGAGTTTCGAACTGAGACATCTGCATATTGAAATCATTTGCATTTTTCAGTTGTTTAAATTTTAACAAATTGTAAATTTTAAAAGAAAAAAGGTTTAAAACCGATTTGAATTTGCGTTTTTACCTTCACTCACTGAACAATCAATTGCACCGAGCCAATATTCACGGTCGACGCCATGTTGACGCATTAACGACGCAGTTTCTAATACAATCGGCTTTGAGGATTTGCAATGTGGACACCACGGAGCGAAAAACATCATTATTGCAATTTTGTAGTTTTCAATTATTTCAAAAAATTCAAATTCGTCCGAAACGATGTCTTCAAATTTTAACGGTTGTTTACGGCTGAAATTTTTATAAATCAGGCAAAACAAACCAAATATTACCGTTTTGTGTACATCAGATATCCCAAAGTTTAATACACAATGGTTGAATTTCTGAAACCCTAAGTACAACTTCATACTTAAGTATTTCGCTAAGTCGGGACTGTATCGAAAGGTCGGGGCAGAGGGGTGCCACCCCTGAACAATTTTTGGCCATCCCAAGCAAGTTTTCAACATTCCTTGTAAGTCAACGAAAACCCTATATGCCTCTCCTGAAAAATTATTAGCACCCCCTAGCAATGTAATCTAGCTACAGGCCTGTGCTAACTACTTAAGCAAATTATCGTTTTTAAAACTGTACTTAAGTTAAGTAAATACTGAAGTCGCTCGTAAAGTTTAATATATTAAAAAGTAATAGTTTAGAATGCTATCTTGGTTCAATTGAAATTGTAGCCTCATGTGACCTCCTTTGGTATACGCAAATCTCATGATTTCTCTCTCATGGCGCTGGTACATAATTTTCAATTCTATGTTTGGTCAAAAAAGTAAAGTATTTACTTAAGTCAGTGACTTCAGTAAGTATTTAAGCAAAACTTTAGTAAATATTTAACGAAGATTTCACAAACCCAGCCATTGAGTTGTGTACATTTCACTATTGTAAATCGATACTTTTATGGTTTTTCAAAAAACACGCTGTTTGAAACGCGAAAAATGTTAAAAATAGCGGCTTGTTTTTTGAAAACATATCCAAGATGAGTCTTGCTAAAATTTCAAACTCCGGGTTTTAAGACAAAATTTAACGGTTTTGTGAAATGGTTTACCGTTGAATTTCGCTATACACCGATTCGACGTCTTCTTTGAATCCTTCAGCGGTCATTTCACCGTTGTATTCTTGGTCAAATTTGCCATTTTTGTACAATTTTAACGTTGGATATTTTGTGATTAATTTTTTCTTACAAATATCTGAAAATTGTATAATTTCGAATCAACCTGGCAAGTTGCCAAGCATTCATAGCAACATTTCAAAAAGTATACACAAGCGGTGTTGTACCCTCACGTGATTAGGGTTAGATTTAGGGAATGCTTTGCCAATACCTGAAGCCTAATCCGTTGCCTAAACCTTTGTCTAAAACTAAAATTAAGCAAGCGTTAACCTTTAATGTGAGGAAGGTGAAGTACAACAGCCTGAGCATATATCAAACAACAGGTCCATGGGAACACAACGTTACAAAACCTGTTAAAAATCGACATATTAACAGGGGGTACAACTGGTGCGAACCATGGCACTTTATGTATGCAGCGTCAAACATGCTCCCCATATAGTTTAACTAGGCTTATTACATGTGACAGTGCCCCCCCCCCTCTAAACAAGGGGAGGTTGGCTAAAAACGCAACGCCCGGTGGTACATTTGGTACCATGCAGGACTCCAAGAGTTGCACACTCTTGTCATTATCGACTCTTGGTAATACCAAGAGTGGATGATCACTCTTTATAACAAGAGTGTGCAACTGGGTACATTCTGTGTATTAAAGAATGTACCCGGCACGCGTTGTGTTTTTGGCCTACCCCCCTTTATGTTTATTGGGTCTGTATGCAGTTTTATATCGTAGTAAGTGTGATTAAACAACATAGTTGACCCCCCCTTAAACGAGGGTGGGTAGGTGTACTGAAGCATACTTTATTGTTAATCTCTTGCTTAACCCCCCGTGAATGAGGGGGGTCGAACAAAAATGCAACGCCTGCTGGTAGGTTTAGTACCATGCACAGCCCAACCAGTTGCACACTCTTCTGCAAGCTGGACATCATCCACTGTTGGTAATACTAACCTGGTGATTGTTTACAGTCGACTGCAACAATTGTCTGCGTAAAGTTGACAGTCGCATGCGCTTGTTCATATTCTTGCTTTATCTGTTTAAATTCTTCTGAGTCTGGATCAAAATACAGCACCAAAACAGCTTCCATCACCTTTATGTGGCCGTCTAAATTGTCTAAATTGTGGAATGTTTGTACTTTTAGACGTGTGTCAATATCAGAATCGTCCTGTTGTTGTTGGTTTGGCTTTGATTTGCGTTGTGTTCGCGGTCTGAAAAACGGTAAACTCACACGACCTCGCAGTTGTATCAAACGTCTAGTGGCTTTGTTATAATTCGACTAGTAATTTTTGGAATAAAATGTATAATATTTTAAGTTGTTTAATAATTTTGTAATTTCACTTGGAAAATATTTGATCGCAGTTACTCTTCCGTTGAACTTTGTGTTCAATTGAAGCGGCTGTTTCGTTTTAGATTGAAAGATTTAAAATTTAAGTCCCGTATTCTCAAATGTGTGTAGCACCAATCAGCGTTCGAATATCAGCGCATTATTTGCATAAGATTTATTTCATTTCGGAATTTATTTTATTTTGGAATTAATTTTGAAGCCCGCAGTTCTAGGAGCTCGACAGGTAGACATGTGACAATGGATCTACGACAAGTCATAACCCGACAACTTGTTGCCCGACAGTGTCCTGGAACCTATTAATCAATCTAATCTAAGATTGATCGTAAGCGTAATCCTAAGCCTAAGCGTAAACATAATGATGGGCGGCGAATTGTTGAGTTGATGAAAATTCGGAGTATAGGTTGTCGGTCGGCGAGTTGTCGGGCAAGGAATTGTCGTGATACTTTTGAGAATATTGCCCTAATGTGTTAGTTAAGTACGCCCATGTAAAGATTAGGGGCGCAACGTTTTCCTGTGGGACTAGAATAGAGTAAGCTTACGGTTTAGACTAATTTTTTGCCTGGCTTAGGCTTAGGCTTAGTCATAGGCTTAAGTATATGCTCATTCTTATACGCTTAGGCTTCGGTTGAAGCTTAGGTTTAGGCTTAGGAATATGCTCATTTTTAAGCTTAGGCTTAGGAATATGCTTATTGCTTAGGCTTAGGCTTAGGCTTAGGAATGTGCTTATAATACTGTACCACCGCTGTTGTTTTACATTGGCCGTTTCATAAAAGAAATAATTGTAAATTTTTCGAGTTAAAGAAGCGAAATATGGCTTTTACCTAAATGAAGTTAGCTAATTTACCTATCGAACCTGGCTAAAATTCTAGGTGTAACATTTTGATCTGTGTGCTTATAATTCACCAAATTTGCCAGAAGACGCCCGGAATTTCAAACCAGTTTTTGGTCACAGGAATCTCTGGTTTAAAAAGCAGTTTCCGAAAAAAAAATTTTCGGATGATTAAACGAAAATCCATTACGGGACAGTTTTTGCGGCATCTTTCAAAGCGTTGCTGAATCCAATCTTGGTTCGAGTCCCAAAATGATCTTTGTAGAATTCGCCCCAGTGAAATAGTTTAAACGAAGGCACATCGGATACGTCATAGTCGGCGCAGATTTCTGAAAGTTTAAGTAAATAAATCTGTCTTTCATTAATATTTTCTATTTCATCTAAGATTTCGATCCGTATTCTCAAATGTGCATAGCGCTGACGTATCGACAGACAGCGGTTGGTTATCAAATAGACAAAGTTTACCAGTTGCCAATTTCAACATTGACATAAAAAGTAGAATTAATCAAAAACGAAAAATGTGCTGAATTTAGAATTTCACCATTCGCTGGTTTGAAAGCCAAAGGACCTATCATCAACTAAGAGACGTTGCATACATTTGAGAATACAGACCCTAAAATTTCAAGCGATGATTTGAAGACCTTGAGGACGCTGGAGTTTGAGAACTTTTTGTTGAAAATTCTCACTGTACTGATAGTCCGCATACAACAATTGTTAAACACTGCGCATTGTGATTTGCACTTTGCTTTTAACTCATGTATCCATGATGCGGGAAAACATTGGAGAATTTTTTAAATCGTTGCTGGGTTCGGTGTGGGGGTGTGGTTTATATACCTGGCCAAAGTATAGAACAAGGCCGTAACAGTATAGTATAAGCATATTCCTAAGCTTAAGCCTACCCGTAAGCATATTCCTAAGCTTAAGCCTAAGCGTAGGAATGAGCTTATATCTGAGTCTAATCCCAAGTGAAAATTAGTCTAAAGCTTAATCTGATTCTATTGCTGTCCCGCAGAATAACCGTCCGCCTCTGATCTTTACATGGGTCATATACCTGTTTGTACCAAACAATCGACGGATCCAATAGCTTTGCCGTCGCGTTGTTCCACCGGTTTATCCGCTAAATGCTTTGCTGCGCGACCAAAATCCGGTTTCGTTTTTTCGCATTCCGGACATCCCGGTATATAGAACATCACCAATGCTGCTGGAATATCGGCAAGAATTTCGTGGAAATTTGAATCGCTTAACGCCATAACTCGACCGTACTGTTTAAATTCCTCGGCGACTACGACGTCTGCAATTTCGCTGGAGTCGGCAAAAATCCTGAAATTCAAAAACAAACGGTTTATACTCACGAAAAGCGGAACACCGTTTTAAATCTAAAACTTAATACAAAATCTTGGTTTTGATTCCTGTTGGGTGCAAGCTAGGCAGGCGTGCTGCAGTGGCAATATTTCTACCCTCATCATATTTTACCCCCATAGGTATTGTATTATACATCATAATATTTTACCAGGATGTAACCGGGTATTCGTTTCAGTTTCCGGTAAAAATTGGTGTCTGTTTCCGTTATAAATATACCGGCAATTCCGACACTTCCGAAAAAAGCTTACACTGTAAATTTCAGTGATTGATTTTAACTCAGAATGAGTTAAATCATTCAGTCTGATTTACGACTTTCAGAACTCAGAAATTTGAGTTGGTTCAATTCATTCTGAGTTAATTAATCAACTCATTCAGCGTCAACGCAACTCAACTCAACTCAGAGCGAGTTAATGTTTACTGATATTAATTCAGAAATAACCAACTCGCAAGCTGGATTGATTAATCAACTCATTGGAATTTGCAGTGTACATGATGCACGCATGACATTGCGAAAATTGCATTAGGCTTACGAACTGGCAAGAGATGCATTGCCAACACGTAAACGTCTTCGCGTCCGCCAATAGGTTCATTCTGGTTCGTTTTAAACACAGCTTGTCATCTAAATATATGATCTGGTCTGTGACACTTAACAAAATTGTGTAAAATTTAACACAGTATTAACAATTTGGACGTAAAACGTAATTCACAACACTAATGTTTATAAACATACCTTGGGAATTGCATTGAGCACACGACGAGGCAAATTAAATTATAAAATGCCATATTATGCTCTATAATAGAAATTAATTTTGCCTGAAAAATTGGCTGAACCAAAAAATATACACTGCAAAAACTGATGAGTCAAATGAATAATTTTGCGTGAAATATTGGCTATAAATCAAAAAATGTACACTGCTAAAATGATAAGTCAAATTGACTCTCTCCAAAATAGGCTTTCACACAAATTCAGTCAAATTCGACTCGGGCAGAGTCAAATTCGAATCCCTGAGTCGCACGTTTGACTCAGTCGAATTTGACTGAAATTGTGTAATCCGGAAAAGCCTATTTCGGAGAGAGTCAATTTGACTCACCATTTTTTGCAGTGTAGCAACAGATAAATTGCTAGCTCACCTGGATAGGGGGGCTTGAAAGTTTTCAGGAGGTACGCACAAGGGTTTTCGATGACTTACAAGCAAGGTTGAAAATTTTCTAGAGGCGCTAAACATTTTCCATGGGGGGCTGAAGACCCCGAAGCCCCTCCCTGGCTACAGGCCCAGAAATAAAAACAGACGAAATTCATATGTCCCTTCCATGTTTATAGATTCTACTTTATGAAAAGACAGTTCCGGATGTAATGACAATTAATTCACACAGATTTTTCCAAAAATTGAAAAACCTACGCTTGCATACAACCTCTGAAAGCTGAACTAAAATTTAAATGTTAAAAGCAAACAAAACAACATGAAACAGGCCAATTTAAATCTTTAAGACGGTGCCAAATTCACCAGCAAACCAAATCCGTAGCCTTCCGATGGATCAATAAAGGATGTTATAATCGCTTCTCAATCCTTAGAAGGTTTAAAGATACAATAAGTTGTTTTGAACTAAATTTATTAAACTAAAATTTATCAAATTCAAAAATATAAAAAATTTTCCATAGAAATGCACGAATCTACGGCAATTCGTCGACCGACAACTAGTAGGCCAACAGTGTCCCAACACCTAAAAATAAAGTCTGAGCATAATCCTAAGCGTAATCCTAAGCCTAACCGTAAGGCTAAACAATTGTCAAGTCGATGAAATTTCGGATTATATACCAGTTGTCGGTCGACGAATTGTCGGTCGACGAGTTGTCGGTCGACGAGAGATTGGTCGACAAAGGTGTCGGGTTGACGAATTGTCGTGATACCGAAATGCTCATTCCTACTGCACAACACATCAACTTTTTTGAAGTGCAACATGTACACATAACAGATGTTTGCGCATCTTAACATTGACACTGCAGAAAATTGCACAAATTACAATTGTGTTCTACTTTCTGCAGTTTAACGTTTTGCGTTACCTTTATTAGATATGTTTGCGATAGTATTAAAATTGAACACGTTACAGTACAACGCTGTAAAAAACAACAACATCAACTGAACTATGCCTAGGATTTCCAAGACCAACATGCGAAGTCGGACTCTATAAATCCATCGGAGTACACTCTGAGAGTCCTGAGAGTTGCATAATACCAAATTGTGGGCCTTTGTATAGAACGGCCGAACTGTATTCCAGCGGGGATGTAATAGAGTCAACTTAAACTTTAGACTAACGTTTTTGCTTAGGCTTACGCTTATATGGGGTTCACGTTAAAACTGGGGCAGCGTGGGTCATGATTTGCCCTATCAAAATGTTGGATAACATTTGGTCTAGTAATTAACCCTATACCACACTCCAAAACCACATTTGTCTACTTTATCACGTGTTCGTCATACATTTGGCATATCAATGTAATATCGCATTCTCGTTGTTGTCTGCCACTTTATAATGCAATTTTAAATATGTTCACAGTGCATATCTAGTTACCGTGTATGCTTCAATTTAGGCTACCAGACATCTGGCTGAACTATGGTATGATGCCAGCGTATTTTTGGCTAGAAAATTTTTTGATTTCGGTGGGAGAATTTAAGTTTCGGCGGGAAAATATAAAATGTGGCGCGAAACTTTAAATTTTGGCGGAAAAATTCAAATTTTGGCGGAAAACTGCTAGCTGGAACATTTAAATTTTAGCAGAAAATTTAAACTTTGGCGGGAAATTCAAATATTAGCCGAAAATTCAAATTTTGGCGGGAAAAATTAAATTTTAGCAGGAAATTCAAATTTCGGTGGGAAATTCAAATTTTAACGGCAAAATAAATATTCTGGTGGCAAATTCAAATCTTAACGCAAAATTCAACTTTTAATTTCCGTTTTGAATTGTTCAGAAGAACTCCATAATATGATGCTTTCTGGTTGTCTAACAAATAGCATGAGACAGTTATCATTGTCCGCAGATTTGTACTAAATTTGGAATAGCATTTAATCACTATAATGTTCTACGATATCGTGTGACACGAGCACACATGTTTGTTTAGTTGACACACGACCAAGGGTTTGTACATCAGTGTGGAATGATATTCAGATGTTGTCTGTCTACATTGTATATGGTTGACCAATTCTAAAGTTAATGTAAGATCAACATGGGTAAGAGCGTGTCTAATGCTGCTCGAGTTTTAATAGATCATCCACGTAAGTGCGCGCACTGCTGTCAAAAATTGTCTAGGTCTGGGTATGAATCTATGTCATTTGCAGGAACTCTTTAAAAAAATCTTATATTTAGAACTAACCTCTATGCAGAGTCCAAGGATAACACAGACATCCTGCTTATAGGACCTGCGACGTCGTTAAGGCCACCGTACAGAATGCATAATGCGCTTACACTATAACGCGACACAGTTCGAAGGGTCTATTGTTGAACATTTGCTTTAGCAAAAACTATGAACAAAAAAGTTAAAATTATTTCGCAGAAACAACGCTGTTTCGAGAGCCTACGTTTTGTCACTAGTCCATATCGAGCGCTTCTGTTTTGTCCCTACTCCCTTGAAATACTGTCAGGACAAAACAGCCTTACATTGTGTGTTGTCACCAATCACTAGTTAGCATCGTTTCTGACACTGATCCTTAAGGGGGATGGACAATTTTTACACCTATGCGCCCCTAGGATGACCCATTACGTGAACCCCGCATAAAGCTTTGACTTTAGGCTTCCGAATATGCTTACCAGAATCATATAAACAGTAATTATTTAGCTAAAGAGTGGTATAAAGCATTTAACCTTAGCATTATTCCATAATGGCGTATGATGCTGTAGGATAAAATGACCATGTTTAGAATATGGAAGACTCATATCGCACTCCCCTCATCGAAACAGTGGCAAAATTATCGAGTGTTTAATGTTCCATTGTTCCCTACTCTTCATTCCCGACATGCAACCCGCCATAGACTTGTAGAGTTGAAACTTGCAGCTTAATTTTTCATTGCCTTATAAGAGCCTTGTACATTGCATGCAATAGTTGGTATTAAAATATAAACATGGCGCTCAAGCCGTCAACATCAGACAGTAACAAGACGTTACGAGACATTACATTGGCTCGACTCGAAACTGCTGTGATAGATTGCATATCAATGCTTGCAAACTCAGGCCAGTATACTTCAATCGATACAATTGCTAACGCATTATGTCAGTGTATGGGTGCTAATTGTATTCAAGAACTTGGTTTATCAAACATTTTACAGTTGAAACCAGCATACGAACATCATCGCATGTTGAAAAGCTTCAGTTCACATTTGACTGCATTGTGTGACAGCTCTGCGATAGTAACGTTGTATGATATTGAAAATGCGTTAAAGGTAAATGCACAATATCCTAGTTAAAGCCTGTGTTGTGTACCAGTGTAACTTTAATCATTTGTTTGAATATACACCTACCAAAATAGTAATTTTGTATAAAACGAACTATTTAGAATCATTTTGTTTTACTGCTGAAGTAATGTCATGTATGTGATAAACTCTGCAAAACAGCCTTGTTTTATCGCGCGTTTGATATGTCTGAAGGTGCAATACTTGTTTAGGAAACGAATGGTTTCGAAACGTTATCAATGCTTGGTCCTCTTACTCGTGCACCTGTTGTTTGGCAATGGTTTGGCAACGTTAGAAACTTAGAATCGGTGCCTCAAATTACTGCCTGCGATGTTTATCGGTTGATTCAGCAGTATTTGTGTTCGAATTACCGTTGGAATGAAAAGGTGAAACATGAAATTTTTGTTAGTCATGCAACATATAAGTTGCGGGTGTTGTTGTGACATCGCTATATTATAACTTCTATGTCATTGTAAATGCGGTGAAATGACCGATATCTACAATTTGCAACCGGAGCACATATTTTGACCAGAGCCCGTATTATCAAATGTGTATACGTAGCACCTATTACAAGTTGATGATAGGTGTTGTAATTTTCGAACCAGGGAATGGTGTGGTTTGAAATCCAGTACATTTATTGAATTGAATTCGCTCTACTTCAGTGCAGATTTTGAGATCTGCATTTGCAGCAGTTCGTTAGTTTGAAAACCAATTACTATTTCGTGACAGATGCTATCTGAATTTGCGAATATGGGCCCTAGATAGAAATAGATTATTGAGTTTGTTTCCTATACGTTGGTTTTTGAACACTGCTGTTATATACGTATATATGTATGTATATGTTTCGAAATTTCTCTTTAGTGACATAAGACGCATGTGTATAAGTTGGTTTATATTGATTTTGATGAGATTGTTTGATAATATACGGTTGTTGTGTTCATTTAGACCAATTTAGACGAGATCCTTGCGTTTATTTGTAAAGTGCGGCAAGTCAACGATCCGCATGAATTGTGCATTAGAATCAATAGTTTAGGATTGGCTATTTCGGTAAGTATACACCTAAAAATTAGGATAATTTGTTGTTTTCATAATGTTTACTATTACCCGAGGTCTATGTTGTGTTAGACTTTTTGGAAAATTACACTATTATATGTACGTACTGTAGAAATAGCGTAACTTGTTTTGGTGAACAAAATCAACTAACATACTGTGCGGTGTTTGGGTGCTTGTTTTGTATTTCGGAGCGATAGGTTGGACACTAGGTGAAAATGCTTTATGAAAAATCAGTAAAAAATTTAAAATCATAAAACATGAAAAAATTGTTTTACAATTGAAAAATCAGTAAATAATTTAAAATCATAAAATATGAAAAAATTGTTTTACAATTATCAATGTTGCTAACAGTGGAGTATTGCAATAGCAAATGCCACTGTTTCCAATTGTGGCTCGAAATTGGTAGTTTTCATATTAAAAATGTGTAAAAATCTAAACTAATATTTTGCATTGCACAGTGCTTAAAATACTTTTGTTGCATGGGTTACAATCATGAATTAAGTCTACCTTCGACTAACGTGAATCTTAGCCATGGTCAGAAAATTATCCTATTCTTAAAGGTTAAAGTTTAAAATAAATGTGTATTTCCTTTGTCGATTTTATGGCAGTCTGGGCTTGAGGTTTATAAATAGTGCCAGTTTCGAGCAACGTCAACTAATTTGGTAAACGAAATCGTTATTAAAATTTCGACTTGTCAGATTGATAAATAGATATATTTTGGGATTAAAATAGCTAATAGAGTGTGTAAACTAGTGACTACAGTTGCTCATTGCATCGTCACGTTGGTTACTCTACAATCAGTTGTAGTTTGAGCAGATGGTCAGAGCTATTGAACTTATTGTGAAATGTCGTTTAAGTTAAAATCGGACTTATATATTATATATATCATATTTCTGTAACCCAGCAATTGTTTTATAACACAATATTTTAACATTTTAGGCATCAAAAACATCTAAACGATTTGATACAAAACTACTCAAAGGCGTAACTGAAGCTATTAAACGCGAGGTTATTGACCAGTTGGTTAACAGCGTCCAAAGTCGTGTACAACAACTGCAGTCACGGTGGAATGCAATGCTGCCTTGTGTAGATTTAACAGAAACAGAACCAGATTTTGCAATTAATTTAATTGCATCCATGGCATCGTCGCCTCCGATAGCTATAATTGAAGTTATTCAACGATTTGCACTATTTTTATCGGATTTAGTTGCGAACAATTATGCTATTGTTACTCGTAAACAATTTGGTCACATTTGGGATATTGCAATTTCGAAAAAGAATAATTGTTTGTTACCAAGGCCTGAAGAAGTGGAAAGCTTGGTTAGTGCAACTGGGATGCTGAAAAAGACGATACAGAAGTATAAAATTATAGCGGATTTGGTAGTGTTGGCACTATGGGCAGCTGTTGATAATGAGTACCGTGGCAAATCATTGGTGCAAGTTTTAGAGCTGGTCGCGAAACAAATGGATAAAAAAGAGAAGAAACCGCCGCCGGAGGTAAGCAACGCGAAAGTCACAGGTAAGACTAAGATCAAGCGAGAGAAGGACGAAAGCCGTGGGAGTTGGAAGAAACGTAAGAAAGCGTTTGACAATAATTGGAATTTGATATCAAGCTATGAGAAAAATGACCGGGCTGCTACGAAACGAGAGGAATTGTTTATTGCGTTCAGCGAACAAAATATGGATGGCAGATTGAATAAGATGTGGCAATTAAATGATGATAAAAATGTAGATAGTGATATGGAGTTGTGTAATAGCAGCACTGACCAGGGAGATTCCAAGTCTGGTGCAGATGAAGAGGGTGTAGAGCTGATATGTTTGGATTCTGAGTGTGAGTCAGAGCAAGTCAGCGATGATAATTGCGAAGATGGCAATGTCTCCAATGTGACTACAGGCAACCAGGGAATCTCAGACGCCGCGGAAAAATGTCACTTAGATTCGGCAAAGTTAGTTGATTTTATTACCAAACGAAATCGAGTGTTGACTAACCCGAAGGCTTTCGTTGAGATGCTGGCAGAGTTGGAAGTTATGGGTCAGGGGGCTTTGGTGTTTCAAAATCAACCCAGCGATAGCAGAGTGCATGACGCTCTGGTCCGTTGCGTAATTGATTTGCGTGAAAAGTCGGTAAATAATTCTTGCCAGCAGGTGACTCAGCAAGAATTTGCAAGATTTATAAGGCAGTGTGGTTGGTCAGGGAATAAAACAGATATTGAGTCACTGAAACGTATGATTGGACGCGCATGTGACTATTATGATATATCAGGATGCCGGTATGCGGGGTTTGAAACTTCGGGAGACGTTGATAGATATTTGAGAGATAATTTGAATTTTGGGGGACCTGTACCTGCCGCTCAGGAGCATATTTGGTGTGATGCTGCAATCTCATTTATAGCTAGTCAACGGAGTGCCACTGGTAGGTCCAGTGTGAACCCGGTAACAGATGAAATTGACGCTTTAGTAGCCTTACAGTCTTGTCCTGTGCTTGAGGATTTTGCGGCTTGGACACAGTGGGAATCGCGATTTCAACCGGCATTTGGACCTCTGAAACCGTTTATTGAAACTCGAGCTTCAAAACTTGACCACGTTCCGCTCTGCAATGAATCAGGTAGCAATATAAGCGACCAGGTTCCGATACTTAAAATTGATATTTGTGGAATTGAAGTTGCACCTCAATCTAAATTAATTCGATGTGTTAAATCGGCAACTGTTGAAAAATTACGCACTGCAATTGGTATGTTTGATTCAAGGCAGGTGGTTGGCCAATTGGTGTCACTGGCAGCTTGCTATGGCGCTGTCGACGCGTTGCCTCTTTC
The DNA here is from genome assembly GCA_030248215.1 of Enoplolaimus lenunculus. Classification (NCBI taxonomy): domain Eukaryota; kingdom Metazoa; phylum Nematoda; class Enoplea; order Enoplida; family Thoracostomopsidae; genus Enoplolaimus; species Enoplolaimus lenunculus. Next base: position 148,314 of record JASANG010000558.1, read on the forward strand.
ACTTCTGGCCGAAGATATCAAAAAACGCATTTTGAAGATTGAAACCGATCGAGACCGATCCTGTGCGGCAAGATGGGTAATTGAATGTCTTGTCCTGATTCCATATCATATGAGACTGGTTTTAGGACCGAAACTGTTCGTAGACTCGCTGGCGGCAATTGTGGGAACGAAGGCGAAGACAGTCGATTGTTTGAAGCAGTGTGTTGGAGATGAGAGACAACGGCAAGCGGTAAATGATATCAGCCGTTTAGGTAGCAGTTATGCCGAATTTGGCATGAGTCAGATCGAGTATTATTGCAAATCTGAGTGTATGGCACAGTTGGATGATGGGAATCTTAGTGGGACTAGATCGAGTGATAGCTTAGATGATACAAGTTCGGAGAGTGACGACGAAATGGAGTCCGATGAATACGACGGGGAGGTTGACAGACAGGATATTGGGGATGAGGGGGAATTGAGAAAGGCTCAGCGAGCGGAAAGCGGGAACGAACATGAAAATTCTGGTATGGATAACTTATGTAAGGGAGATGACAAGTCGTCGCAAGAGGTAATGTGTGTGGATACAGTGGATGTGCTTGCTGAGAGTATTGGTACGAGTTCTGCTGGTAACGTATCAATGCAGACTACAAGAAAGTTGGGGACTGAGAATAATGGTTTGAAATCAGATAAAGGTGTGAAGTGTACGGATGTAGATTGTGGAAATCTGTTAGACGTGCCGAGGGAGTTTAACGAAGAAAAGGTGGGTGACCAGAAAGTTTGTACCTTTGAAACGGTCCCATTGCGGAAATCTGAGCGGGACATGCATTGCAATAGGTCTAAAGAGGACTGTGTTATAGAACAAATTCGACGCGTTGAATTTGGTATTGGGTTATCAATGAATGCCGAAATGAAAACTCTGCTCGATGTCCAGTACGCAAGGCTGGGCCGAAGCTTAGAGCGACTTTCGAAAGATCTTTATTCAAAAGATACACATTTTGTGATGGAACTGATACAAAATGCCGATGACAATTCGTATGCACCAGGTGTTATTCCATCGTTGCGTTTTGAAGTCACAGGCTCTGCGGTTAAAGTCGAAAATAACGAACGCGGATTTACAGAAGCGAATGTTCGAGCCCTTTGTGACATAGGAAAATCAACTAAAGGTAAGCATCAGTATGGATATATCGGACAGAAAGGCATTGGATTTAAATCGGTGTTTAAAATTACCGACTGCCCACATATTTATTCGAATGGATTCAATTTTAAATTTGATTTAGCGACTGGGCCACTTGGGTATATTGTGCCGATCCCTGTTCAGCCTCTGCCGTCAGATGGCGGAGGTAATCGCTCGAGTACCACGCTTGTTCTGCCTTTGAAGGCCTCGTTTCAATCGAAATCAAAGCGGCAGTTTTTGGCAAGTCTGTTTCGTGATGTTGGCCCTACTATGCTGTTGTTTTTACATCGACTAGAAATGATTTCAATTGTGGTTAACAATAGAAGTAAATTGAATGACGGCGACAGCGCTAGTTTTGTTCTGACTAAGGAGGTAACAGATCGAAATCTTGTGGCAATTGAACAACGCAGCCTCGAGCCTGATGTAACTGACCACGAAAATTTTATATCAGCGGATTTGGCGCCAAAAAGTGACCTCGGCAAACAAAGCTCCCGCCAAAATTGGCTTTGTGTCCGTGAAACGATAAGTGTAGCTACGTTGCCACGCCTAGTGGTGTCTAGTCTGCCCGCAGATGCTGAAAGTACTACTGAGTTGGTACTTGCGTTTCCAATGCCGTCAGGTTTAACCTGTGCATGCTTGGATGGCGCAGAAAATGGTCATAGCTTGCACGATCATGATTTCGTAGCTACCCCGTTGGCTGTTCAGTGTGTATTTGCTTTCTTGCCCCTACGCCAGGACGGATTTCGGTTTATTATCCAGGCGGATTTTGATATACCTTCTAGTCGAGAAGATATCGATCATGACAGCGTTTGGAATCAATGGATCATTGAACAAATCCCGGGCGCATTTGTAAAATCTCTGGATCGGTTTTTGGAATTTTCAAAGGGAAGGTGTAGTAGCACCATCACAAACTTTGGACACCAAAACGATAAAGGATATGAGTTTGTATTTCTGAATCAAACTAGTGCCATCAAATATTTTGCTCAATTTATACCGAAACGAGATGAGATTGTTGGTGCGGCGTTTAGATCTGTTCCGATGGAAATTGCCAGAAGACTGAAAGAGGTCGCGTGGCTGCCTGTGGTCTCACCCGCCTCTCTATTTAACGAAGAAATGTGGGAAGCTGGAGGCAATTGTGGTGCTGTTGCAGATGAAAACATAGGAGGGGTCAAAGATTTAAAAAGACCATCCGAATGTTTGTTTTCCCGAGATCTGCTCCTGATTAGCTTAGTCCCGCCAGCGAGGCTGAAAGAAATTCTTGGTCTCTACTATCTGGACCCGGAAATGCTGGATGTGCTTGATATAGGACTGTGCACCTCACTAAGTATTAGCTTTTTTGGCTCAACTCATATCGTCGAAGTGCTGAGGTACCTTTCGCGCTCAATTTCAATCGCCGAAACAAACGCGGTCGAACTAGCTAAGTTATTATACGCCCTTACGTTGTATTTACCTCGTGACACGTCGCGTAACGCAATTCTAAATGAGTTACGTCAATTATGCGTGATTCCATTGCGCGCTGGCGAGTTCGCATCAGCATCCGATGTTCCCACCATATTTTTATTGCCAAAACGTGAATGTATTCAGCATAATATGAGCGCTAATGTCGAATTTGTGATAAATAATGCTCGGTTGGTTGATCCTAATTTTGTGTCCCGTTCAAAAAGTTTAGAACAGTATCAGATTGACGCATTATTGCTATTATTGGCTGATCTTGGTGTTAGAGAGCCTACAGTGCTAGATTTGCTAACAGAAGTTGTTAAGCCGTTTTTCAAAGCGAAATCTGTTACTTTAAAAGGTCGTTGCCAAAATGACAAACAACTAAACTTAATCGAAACAAGCAGTCAAGAGGTTGAAATGATTTTAAGGTATACTTGTTTTGTGTTTGAATCTTGGTGTCGCGGTGAAATTGACTCATTTGAAGATTTCAGCATGATTCTAGTCAGTAATCGGGGGGTCGAGAATTTATTCCGTGAAACCGCAGTCACCGTTGAGAGGGAAATATATTTTTCGAAGCTCTATGAGCCGAAATATTGTTTTGAGCAAATGTTTGGTCCGTGTAGAGAGTGGACAGTGGTCAGTGATAGCTATTTAGAATATACGAAACGATCAAATGAAGAAGATAAGCAACAGCTTGTTAAGAAATGGAAACGGTTTTGGGGGTTGAACTTCGGGGTTCGAGAAATGTGGCCCGTGCGGCAAGACAGAGCAGCGGTCACCACCCAGGAGGAACGGCAGAGCTATGGATTTGCCGAAGGTGAAGCTGGTGATAAACCCTTTACTCATGGTGAAGTTAATGATTACAAATGTGACGCGGTGAGCGATATTTTGAACTATATAAAAAGCAACGGGCGACGTAGCTACCATTTGGCGGGAAATGATAGCTACGACCCATTGGCTGGAAAATTTGTCGCGCAACGATTGTTAGAGGTTTTGGCGGATGAATGGCAGGAAGTTTTTGCGCCGGTGACTGAGATGACATTTGAAAACGCAGCAGAAAATGGTAGGAATGATTTGGCGGAAAAGAGGGCAACGTGGTTAACAGAGCTGGTTTCGAGGGCTTGGCTGCCCGGGGTAAAGGAAAGTTCTGATGGTGGAGCAGTAGAACATACTGTGACTGAGTTTCACGGTCGCGGCAACGAGCTGTATTTACGGGTACCGGAGGTAGAGAAATTAGGTGGTCGGTTTGTTTCGTACCTCAATTTAAGCCAGGATGACTTGAAAAAATTGTTGGGTGCACCTCATGAGGGAACTTCCTATTGTTGTGTTGTTCATGCACTGGGTATCAAACAAACAATTTCATCCAGGGATATGGTACAGCTGTTAGATATTTGGGAGCTGAAGCCATCGTTCGGAACAACAATTGAACATATGACATCAGTTTATGATTATTTAGCGTTGAATCATGAAAAAGGCGGGAATTCAGAAAGCCATTCTGGTAGCTATCCGCAGCAAAATGGTCGCGTACGACTTTGGCTGCCTAGTAATCTCAGCCAAAATTGCAATAAAAATGTATGTGACCCTACTGTGTTTATTTCAGGGAGTTTTGTACCTTCAGCTCAGCTGGTTTGGGCTGATAATACTGGACTGTTAGACTACCACAGGTCTATGCTAAGTCATGCAAAAAATACACATTCTGGTTCTGTATGCCGGGCCCTACTGAATACAGTCTATCCTAGAAATAACATCAATCTAAAAAGGTATTTTGTAGAGGAATGCTGTATTCGCGAGTTTCCAAATATTAACGATTTGACTGCATTTTTGCCCTGTCTTACTCGTTTAGTTTCTTTTGATGCTGCTATGATCGCTGCGTCTGCAGTTTGGGACCGGGTACTAAAGGCTTATTCAACAACTGGCTCTACCGATCCTAGTAGCTCTAGCCGTGGGTCTTCTCTAGAATCAGGGATGGACGCAACTAGTGACCTTAAGGAATCCTGGAATTTAGACGACGTGAAGCGGTGGGTGCGGACGTATTCTGTGATACCGGTTTTAAGGCACAATTCAGTCAGGCAGTGGACGAGTCTGGGTGGTCGGAAATATAACGAAGTGCCGGTGTTTGTGATCGATACAGAATCTCAAACGGCGGCGGTATTCAAGTCGTCTGTGTCGGCTGTAATGATGTTAACGCCTGGCGCAGATCAAAGCACAACAACGGTGCATACTGGTACGTAAGTAGATTTGGAGTCTGTGTAGCGAATGGATGCGTGATCGTTGCAAAATGAAAGTTTATACAGAACATTGTATTAATTGCCCGAGTCAGGTTTTCGCTGACCATTTTTATGATATCGTGTCGCGCGACATTTTGCCTAGGCATGCGCAGAAAAAAGTTACATACTGCAGTGCTGTTATAATGTTTAACAACAAATTTACAAACCAAGCCGGTTTAAATCTTTTTCATTCAGAATTCGATAGTTTGGTAAATGTTTTTCTGCGTTTGTCCATAGTACTATATATGTCCCCGGCACCCTCTGACACCGGACCCGCGACATCTCTAACAATAAACATTTTACACGGTCTTTCGACAGATGTGTGTTGGTCTCCGTTGACCCATGAGGCTTTTGGTTTACGATTATCACCGGGTTACCGGCTTTGCGTGTCAAATTTTGGCAGTATTTGAACCTGATCCCATGATATTTTGACTTCTTCACTTAACTGTAGGTAGCAGAAATATGAGATTAACGGTGTAACAAAAATATAGTCTATTCCAATTCTGTACATCATTAACTGGATGGGTATTTGGTTTTGCCTATCAGTTCGATGGCTTTTTGGCGGAAGTATTTTGTGTTTCATTTATGTTTGTATGTTTTAATGATTTGTCTTATTTTGGATTTGTTTTTAGCAAAAGACGTTGAATACACGCAACTGTTGACAGCTGTTGGCGTTCCTTTGATTAGCAGCGTCATCTGCGAACGTGTAATTACGCAAAATTTAGCTCCGTATCCGGAACTACAGCAGGATATGCGCGTGATATGGCCACTGATTCAAAGGTATATCTATGATGCGATGCCTGATGTCTATAAGAAGCTGGTCAGCTGCAATTTTTCTGCGTTTGGGGTCAAGGAAAATCCAAAATCCAATGAATGTAATGATTCAATTGTTTCGGCGATTGATGGGATGAAATGTTTTGAGGTTAGCGAGGCATACTGGCGTGGAATGCGAGGTACAATGGCGGTCAGGTTATCTATGTATCTGTATCCCTCTGCAAAATTTAAGTGTTGAACTATAATATTACTCAAAACATGAACCTGAGTAGATTAAACAACAAACATACGTAGGTTAGTTTGGCATTTATGTTGTTGACTATTATTTAATGAAATTCGGCACAGTACTGCAACACACGCAAATTGCAGCTTGGCATTGCATAACTAGTTTTTCAACAAAAAACTACGTCGGAGGGCGCCGTGCGACAAGTATAACACAACCCCCATAAAGTGTTCTTTATGGCATTTAAGGTCGATTCACTTCAACTTCAAACTTGGCTCGCTGGATACCCTCAAGTCAAAAACCCTCCTCAACGAAATCTTGATATTCATTTGACACGGTTTTCTCGTGCCGATACAGATTCTGAGTGCCCTGGTGGCTTTGGAGTAGAGGCTGTGACGGCGTTTGGCGCAAGCTGGTTGTACGTTCGACGATCGATTACGGGAATCAATTCGTATCCGTCGCAGTTGGCCAGTGAAATTGTCAAGTTTTTGAAAGGATTTGTGAGAAAAGAGTCTCGAACAGATGGAACGCTGTCGGCACTGAACTCTGGGGCTCATGATTCGATGCTGGTTCAAATGGACCGTGGGTTGAAGTAGGTTCATTTTCTACAATATTTGGCGACATCATGACGTCACTGTTTTAAGTTGCCATACAGTTTACGAATAATAGCAGCTTAGAAAAGGGGACTATAGCGAGGTAGAAACTACATTTGATATGGATTAGATCAGTGCTCCGCTACCTGTTCCCGAGTAGTTCACACCATAATCGCCTGAATCAATCCAGTTCGTATCTTTTCGAATTGCGGCAATATAGAGATTCCGTCAGAAAATATCACGGTCGGAGAAAAAATGTTGTTGGTGCCGGAAACCGAAACAAACTTACGGATGTATTTTGCAAATTACAAAACTACACCGGAACAATTCACCTTTTTGGGCTGATGCTAGAGGCGGAACTAACAATTTTTGTCTGTCGAGCCACACGGCTGCGAAGGTTCCGCTAATAATTTCGATCTAACCGAGGAGCAGTTTTATGGAAACAATGGAGATCGCACTAAAACATTGCACAAGTTCATTTTTGGTTGAGATATTTGATCAGTTTTTTCACTAGAAGTTTTGTATAAATAGAACCATGGGAACAATTCCGCGATCGAAGCGAGCAATAAATTTTTAGAAAATTTTACTATTAATGCGCAGTACGCTTTCGAAATCGTCACTTTTGCGCAAGTTTATAGAACTTCAGTTCATTCTAACCCGCGTTCCCACTCCGTTCGCACCACAATTCTCGTTCGAACTTTTATGTTTCTCATTCGCACTAGTGTGAACTATCCTGGGTTAGATATACACAGATGAACAGATGGGCATAAGTATGGTTAGCGTAAGGTTTGTTTAGGGGGCCGCTATAACTTGTCGTCCGGCTCAATAAGTCGGCCACTGTGCAGCGACGTACGTCAATTGTGTATTTAAGACTGTGCTGGGATGACACGACTGTTACCGGACGTGGATATCCATTCGCACCCTCTTGATTGGTGCCATATACATTTGAAAATACAGTACTGATGCTGCGCTTAGTTATTTTTTAATTTTGTTTTGAATAATTTATATTATTCTTTTCTCAGATATTGGATTCTACTTTTGATTCGCTCATTGCGCAGTAGTAGTGATTTGGCTCGGTTCATGTGTGATGTGCCTGAACTGCCTTCAACAGAAACCGTGTGGCTGCCCAAAGCAGTATTCCCGGCTCGACCTGATGGTAAGCATAGTCATTTTTTAATTTTCTATCGTTGGATTGTGTTACTTTTGGTACCGAATCGTGTTAGTAGCAGGGTTGAAACAGGAACAAAATTTTGCCGGAATAGGAACAGGAACTGAATTACTTTACAGGAACCGGAATTTGAAATAATTTTCATCACCGCATTATTATTGAACTTTTTGGAAAATTGGCCAAAAATGGTTTAAACAAATTTTCAGCTATTTCGCCATCAAGATCTGCGCAAACATATCAGCAACAGTTTATTAACAAAACTGCAGTAATTGCAAAAACACTCATGTCTAAATAACAATTTTTCAATACAAAGTTTCTAATATTTATATGATTATGAATAATTTGCCACAAAACCGTAAAATTCAATTTTCGCAGAAATTCCGGCCATAACAGGAATTCCGATTGAACCCTGGTTGGTAGTTTTTAAAGCTCAGTTTGAAAATCAACTTTTGAGCCTTGTTATTTAGCGAGTAGAAGCATAGGAAGCCTATCTGAAATTTTTTCGTTAAAATAATTTGCCTCGCTTGTGAATTGACGCAAATTGAACTGCCGATTGTCCCTGACGTTAGGTTCTTCCATGGCGTTGTTAGAAAATGATTAAAGCAGCATAGCTAACAGATAGCGATGATAATAGATTATTCTCAAATGCAAAGCTTTTTAAGTGATTTCACAATCTGAACCATTTGGCGCCTGCGAAGAATCTGACGGCATTTCACTACCTGTTCATGATGAACAACAATCTGTTGGACAAACGCGACCTACTTCCCACCGACCGAGTGTGTTTCCTTGGCCCGTGGCGAAAAGCGATACGGTTTCTTGGTCTCTAAGTGAAACTGGTGCGAATTCGTCGTCGCAAACAGGGTCCCACAATTTTTCGGGATACTCACTGACAGGTCGTAAACCTCAGGTGCTAGGGCTATTAACTGAAGCTGAATTTGAACAGCAGAAACAGAAAGGTTTGGCTAAGACAGAAAGTACTAGTCAGGTTGAGGTTGTGGTTGCTATAGAAGGACACGAGAAATTTGATGGTTCCAGCTGGGGCACTGGAAAACCTCACGAGTCGGGTGGAAATGTGGAGCATACTGCGAGGATTGCCGGCCGCGTTGGGATGGGGGGTAGTGGTGCAGGAAAACGCTCATCAACGGGTGAATCTACTGCGCGAATTGGTCAGGTTGATAAGGAATTAGACGAGCCTGATGCAAGTAAGCGAGGATGTGGTGAACTGTATAGCTTTGTGAGGATATTCTAAATGGTGAAAATAAAGTTAGACAGAGTTCAGGAGTGTGAATCTCAAAATATGACTAATTTTGTCAGTGTATTGATTTTTGGTCTTCTGTTGAATTGCCAACTGGGTGTGGTTGCAAGGGTCAAACACCTTTTGAGATATTTCTAATGAGGTTTTTATGCACTTTTTTAATTTGTCGAAACTTTTATTGAACGTAACATCTATTTCCTAAGCCCTGGCTATCAGCAAGGCATCTATCAACGTTCAGTGATATATTGTAAAGTTTTTGAACCGCTAAAAGTTTAATTTTGCATAATTTTTGGCGTATCAGAGCCCACAATCGACTGGTTGTGTTATCTTGTATGTATATATATACCATCGTAGTTCATTTGCTTGAAAACCAGTCATTGGCTGGTGGTAGGTGCTATATAAACATTTAAATGTGCCATTTTTGAACTGACCAAAGTTAACTTCTGTGGTACTGTAATTGACTTAAATTTCCAAATCAGCGATGATCGCTGTTTGTGATAGTTGTTTTAGTTTTTTGTGGGATGATCTGTTTATTATTTCAAATTATGAATCTGCTTTTACGGCCATTTTATAATACGGGTTATTCTGATTTTAGAACGTGCTTGCGTATCGCCATCAGTTCAGTCAGCAACAACAAATGCCACGGATGTTGATAAATTGACAGAATGTAATGCCGGAACTGAGATATATTCAAGTCAAGACTCGAGTTCCGCTCAGGAAAACAAACTTAGCCCCGCTTCTCAAAATGCTCATTCAAATGAGAAAGGCGCAGTTGGCGAAAGTTGTAAACAACTAACCGTCGAAGGAACCGATAATGGTAAAGTTTTTATATTAGAGATGTCCCTGGGACAGGATTTTTACCAGGGCTCGAGTCAGAGTTCGGCCCCGGGATATCTTTTGAGAAACTAAACGTTATAAATGTTAAAAAGCCTGAATTACAATTTCTTTAGGTTTGTACATTAATAAATGTAATGTTTATGGATTTTCTTATGTATTAGACGTGCCCGTATTAGTTTTGGTTACAAAAATAAACCGCGCCCTATCAGGTAATTAAAAAGCCAGAATCAAAGTCTGAACAACTTTACTTAATACATTTTAGTTTGTAAACTTCTTTATTCCAGCAATCTACCACATGATTCCGTTTTATTAAGTATTAGTCAAATTCTAGATCCACCATGGAAATCATTCGAAACGCCGTATTTGCTACGGTCACTTAATCGGTCCTGTATTCCTTTGAAAATTATCGAAAAGCATGAACGACTGGTAAGAGGGATGGCTAGCAATGATAGCGGATTTAAGTCCATGAGAACAGCAGAAACAGATGAGTTGGGAGCAAAAGGAGAATTGTTTGTTTACGAAATGCTCAAAGCCAACTGCGACATCAATGGTGGGCCTGGGAGTGAAGGAGCCAGCAAAGTGCCAAAGATAACGTGGATGAACGAGGGCGCAGAAAAGTTGTTGCCGTATGATATTTTGGTTGAGTTGAGGCGGCCCGGAGCCGAACCCAGAGGTAGGGCAGAAGGTGGCGAAATAGTGGATGCTCCAGACGGTTTGAGGGACGTAGATGACTCCTCTGTGTTTGGGTCAACCGCATCTAACGATGTTGAACTGCATTTTGTTGAAGTGAAATCGTCACGAGCGACTGAGCCGTCGCTGGTGACAATTTCAGTCCAACAGTTGCGGTTTGCGATGCAAAATCGGGATCGGTTTCATTTGTATCGAGTTTATGGGGTGGATTCAGCGTCACCGCAGGTGGCCAAGGTTGAGAGGTTTGGAGCAAAGTTGACCGAGAAAGGGGTGTCTGTTCAGATGTTTTTGTAGGTTTCACATAAAGCTATGCGTAGTAGTTTTTGTAAAGCAAAATGCCTTTGGTTTCTAATGATAAAGTATAAATATTACAATATGGTACAACGGATTACGTAATCCGGCGGATGCTGTAAGACATATGTGAACGTAAAAGCTGCCGGCTTATTTCATTGCTTTATAACCGGAAAAATATGTGAATGTGGCTCACGAGCGCTGTGTACATTTTAGCAGTTTACTCTTATTTGTACAGGCTTTTGTTTAGGTTTTGATGTTATTTGTGTACTTTGGATTGTTTTCAAGTTGGCTTTGCCCGTCTGATTTATTTTCACTATTAAGCACAAATGTTAGGATCCGAGCTTTCTTTCAAATGCCAAGTTGTAGTAATATTCTGTGTTAATGGTTATGATGGCCAAGTAAGGAATTTTTATCAAGTTGGAGTGTAACAAAATGTAAGATTGAATTTGAAAATTGGGACGTGGCTTAAATGTTGTCGGTTATTTAATGTTGGATAATTCTGTAGCTGCTGGAGCGAGTACCTGTTCGGTGTTGTTATGTTATTGACCATACATTTTTGGAATGACTCGTTTTAGTGTTTTAGTCAGTGTTAAATATGTTGAGTGCTCGAATACATTAAACTTCGTAAAATCTGAAAATAGTCAAAAATGACAGGATATATTTATTAAAACCCAGATCTGCCCAAGTCAGACGATTTGAATGGCACCGCAATATTTGGGTTGCTTGTATGTCATTATCAAGTGAAATAAGCATACTATTCAGAATTGTACAATATGTACAATTTTGCATTGACTTTTTATACTGTCAGTTTAACAATGTTAAATGTTGAAACAAAAATGAAGGCGGAATTTGTGAAAATGTTTTGTCTGAGGGTCGCCCTATACTCTTCGTGCGGTGCCATCCATCACTGTGTGTTATCGTACGCAAATTGCACACGTATGATACCGTATAGTGATGGACGTGTGACGGACGGCGCCGGATGGGACACGGGCGTCGCCGCACGTCAACAAAAGTATAGCGTAACCCTTAAACGAACATTTTATTGCTTAAATTTAAGCCATAGTTGAAGTCCTTTCAAATTTGTAGAGAATGGAATTCTAAGGAATTGCGATTATTTTGGATTTTGTGATTATTTGGATGGTGTGATTTAATGGTGACTCTGATTATTTGCATCGCATTGTTTTAAAGGTCAGTTAATAAATACTTGCTATCAATGTTTAATATTTCTTCGAGCATATAGCGGATTTTTAACTAACTTGTGCTTAGCAGTAGCTGCGAAAAGTCGTAAAATGTGGGTCATACGTATTTTCCTCCAATTAAATCCAATTATGTGCATTCCCTCACCCCGGAAAATCTATGTACTTGCTGCATCCTCCGCCCGTAGGTTCAATCCTTACCGCCGGGAAATCCATCAAGTAAGTGCATCTTCCCTTCGGAAAAAAATCTGGTGCTACTAAAATTTAACTGCCATCACTTGACCTAAAGTTTAAGTTTAGGTGGATTTTTTAACTATCGAAAAGCGAATTTTATTTCCAGACATCCATGTGCTTAGCTAGATTTTGGACATGGATGTATCAACAATCGGTTTTACAACCTAATTTTGCCTCACCTTCGGCTCTGGCAAGTTTCGTTGACCCGGTATTTTTCACATCCGTTTGCACCCTGCTATGGATGGATTTTTCGGGGAGAAAAATGCACCTAGATTGATTATATAAGAAGGAAAAAATATAGAGTAGTTGAATTTTGGGATAAAAATCTATACTGGTTGTTGCATGGGAAACATAGACCAAGTTGAATTTGAACGCGAGACAACACCTCCGATAAATTGTAAGCAAAAATGTTTTTCGACTGCTGCCCCGCTCTCGAGGCCTATGATTTTGTACTGAGGTTTTCTATATATGGACGGCTGTATTAAAGGCGCTCAGCCAGAATCCCCAAGGGTTTCGTTTAAAATATACATACTGGTTGAACGGTTCGTCCTGCGTTCTTTGGCCAATGTAAAGAACATGGGCGGAACAGTATTAGTATTATAAGCCTAAGCCTAAGAATGAGCATAATCCTAAGCCTAAGCCTAAGCCAAGCAAAAAAATTAGTCGAAAGCTTAAGCTTACTCTTTTTTAGTCCCACAGAAAACCGTTCCGCCCCTGAACTTTACATGGGCCGTTCTTTTTACTGTCATTAAAGACAATTTAAATTTTTACACGCAAGCGTGCAATATGTTGTCAATTGTTGTTCAAAGGAGTGTGAATGACTTTTCTCATGAGGCGATATTTTATAGTTTTAAATGTTCGAAGCATATCAAAAAGCGTCTATTTTCTAAACTTTAACGATTATTTTGTGCAATTTATTTTTAATGGCTTTTTTGTCAATTTTGCCCAAAATAAAAACGTTGAGAGTTGCACGTTTCTTTGTGAGATGCTAAAGCTGGGGGAGGAAGATTCGGACGGAATGTGGGTATAGGATTTTCCGGTGGTTTATCGAGAATTGAATTTGGTGCGATTGGCGTTTGTTTTCATAGAATACAATGAAGCATTGAACTGAAGAGCGAAATATAACAGCTTTCTGTCGCGGTATTGCGACAATTCGTCGTGTGACAACTCGTCGACCGACCACTTGTAATTTAAGTTTTGCCGATTCGATACTTCGTCGTCCATCATTACGCTTAAAGGGTTTGGCTATAGAATTACGTTTAGGATTATGCTTAGATTTATTGATACGCTTTTCGTCTGTCAAACATCAGCCTATGTGTAGACTTCTCATAAGTGAAATGCTGAAAAACAGCCAAACTGGCCACAATTCATAATTTGCATTTGTTTTGATTCTGAAAACAAAGAAGAAAATGTGATTTCTTGAAAAAAAATTCCCGAAAACATTTTTTTTTCAAAGTTGGCTCAAACTGAAGCTTTGGTAAATTATTTCTCAAATTTAAAAGAATGAAAAAAGTAAGTTGTTTGGCGTTAATATTTTTGGTTTTTTTTTGTTGTATTTTTGATATTTTAAAGTCACTTGTTTTTTTAAAAAAACACTGAGACAAAGGGAATATTTCAGATGAGTATCATTAATCATTTTTTGAATTTATTTAAATCTTGAGTTTGGTATTAAAATTGAAATTATTTTGCCGTATGTCTCGTTTTTGTTATCAGTTTTATTGGGTAGTTTTGTTTGATTCTGGCGAGTAGTGAAAAATGACTAAAATTCAAGTTGACCCGTTTTTGTTACTTAGAATAAACTGTGAGCAACTTAGCGCAAACTGTTTATATGAATTAATACACAACGAACGGGATTTAACATTTACTACGCGTATACAGACTATAAATATCCACATTGAGGACGCGATCGTCAAGTTCCTACACTGCAAAAAATGGCGAGTCAAATTGACTCTCTGGGAAATAGGCTTTTCTTGACTACGCAAACTGAGTCAAAATTCGACTCCGCCAGAGTCAAATTCGACTCACTGAGCGATTCAGTGAATCGAATTTGACACTGGCGGAGTCGAATTGGAACTCAGTTTGTGTAGTCATGAAAAGGGTATTTCCCAGAGAGTCAATTTGACTCCCCATTTTTTACAGTGTATAGCCGAGTAGTCATCGTAAACACCTTCCAGCCGTGATGCTGCGATTCGAGTTCTGGTTTGAAAATGAATATTTTATACGAAATAGAAAATAATCATGAGAGAAAGGGTAAAAGATAAAAATGGTAACCAGCAGGGTGTAACCGGATATCCGTTTCCGTTTCCCGTAAAAATCGGCGTCCGTTTCTGATATTAAAATGTCGGAAATTTTTACGTTCAAAAGCAGTCATATAAATTGCGTATATATCTCGCAATTTTTCATTACAGACATAGGGTGCAATTGTTCAAAATGAAATATAAATTACGAAATTCAATCGAAATCTTAAAATTTTTCAAAGATTAGTGATATTTGCACCCCTCGATTGTGCTGGCGGAAGAATAAAACATTTTTGAAACTTTTATACATTAATATTCGTTTTCAGTTTTCATTATTTCGATCGCTTTCCGTTTTCGTTTCCATTTCCGTTATTTTTACTATCTGTTTACACCCAGCTAACTATTTAACAACTATTCAATAAAGCAATGTCTTTATCCGACTAAATATCGAGCTGGCTTCACGGCTTTCGCGGCATCTTCTAGAAGAGCAAGGCCCGGCCGTGGCACCCTGTCGCTGGGCCCCCTGCTCATCTGTGAAATGTTAACCATTAAAAACGTTGTATAGAGGGGGCTGAGAAACAGCAAGCATATTTGTGTGACCTGGAACGTCATCAAGTTAACATCAGGTTCCCGTAATCGCTAAAATCTTAACTATTAAATACGGCAGCCGTCAGACTAGAAAACGTCCTGGATGTTGGAAAACTAAACTACTCAAATCGTTTGAAGCCGACTCGTAATTATGAGCAATTTTTTGGTTGAGTAGCGAGATTGAACTACGGCTAAATTTGGCCAAAGTCGAAAAACTACTTTTTGTCACAGATCCAGATAATTGATTTTGAGTCATGTGGAGTTTGAAAATTGTTCAAGCATAAATGACTCAGACCTTTCGAATAGAAGTATGTTGAGAGCAGATGCCGGCGCGGAGCTAAAATAAAGTCTGGGTGCTCAGTCGCCGTCTAAACTGACTCTATTATAGCGCTTCCGGAAAACGATCCGGCCTTGTTCTATACATAGGCCAGAGTAAGCTTAACCTTTGAACTATTTTTTGCTTAGACTTAAGCTTAGGTATAAGCTCAGATTGGAACGCGCATATTTTACAGAAGAATTTTAATGGTAATGCAGTTTCTATTCCCTAAATGGACAGGAATAGAAACAAAAACTGTTAGAAGTGAAAACGCCACCTAAGACTTACTAAATTTGAAAATTTTCAACCAGTCCAACTGTTGGTTCTTAAAGGCTGCCCATGTAAACATCTGGAGCGGAACGCTTTTCAACGGGACTGCAATAGAGCAAACTTAAGCTTTAGACTATTTTGTGCATAGGCTTAAGCTTACGAATATGCTTGTACTACTGTTCGGCCTAGTTCTATACATTGGCCCTTACACTATTGCAGTCCTGTAGAAAAACGTTTCGCCCCTGATACATGGACCAGTTTATCGATAAAGAATGTTCGACCCCCAGTGACATATTCCCCAATACAGATAGCAACTTTCGTTGCTGAATAATGACAAATTTGATTGTTTTCTTTGCCATTTGGATATATTCACAATCTACCCTTTTAGTACCTTATTCGGGCTTTAATAAGGATTCCAGGTTTTTGCAGTACCAAGGTCTTCAGACACTGTTTTGCCTGATTATTGAAATGAATTTGTGAACTAAATTAAATTTGTCTGAAAAGTCTAAGCTAATAATATTCAACAACAGCGTATGCAGCTATATGAACAAGGTATTACTAGGATAAAGTCTATTTGTGTTTAGACAACCATGAAATTCAACGGTCTTGATAGCTTATGCCCAGCGGCTGTGTCCGGAATTTGGCTATTAAACCGGAAACGGAAAAGTTTGTATAAAAGGCATCCATAGTCACTGGATGTATTAATAGGTACAGGTTAAAATTTGAGCCAATGAACAAACTCAAAAATATATTTGTTATTCTAAACAGCCATTAACTTTTCGGTTCATATCAAAATACCACGAGGAAATACGTGGTAAACGTGAAGCCTTGGCGTTGTTTCGCTATTTCAATACGGTTTGTGTGTATTTTCCGCTTACATAATAACACAGTTTTGTGCTTTATTTTTAGTTTCGAAGTAATAATTTCTCACGTCATTTTCCTATTGAAATTTAAGTCTTCACAGGCCTTTGAAAACTGTTTAGAAAGCGTAATTTCCGCTCTTTGTCCTGCTGTATACAGCGCGATGGGTGCCAACAAACCCCGCAGTTTCACTTCGTAGTTTCTTGTTTTTGACTAATCGCTAAACAAGGTTGTTGTTGGGAGCTTGGTGCAACTTCCACAATATCATGCGTATTTAACTTTTGAAGGGGTAGTGTCATTGACACTGAGGCTAAAAAATTTTCGTGTAAGCACACTAACGACTAAAATGCTTCAGTAATCCAGTATGCTGAAGCCAAAAAATAGCTTCATTGTCCATGACACTACTCTCTCTCAAAAGTTGTTTACCTGGTGTATGCATGATATTGTGGAAGCTGTAGATTGATTAAAGTTTTCAATATTTTTTATTCAAATTAACTTTTTGTTTTAGTTTGACTTGCGAATCTGTGATCATTTTGTACTATGAAATAATATGTCGGACCACCGTCTGATGTCCGTAACAATTTAATAGATTCATAATTTGAATTTAAGTAAAATAAATTGATTCGTCTCTGCGTTGAACGTTTATGAAAAAGGCAGTATAATCGCAGCGAAGTGTGTTTTAATAACGAGTTAGGATTCTGCTCCGACTCGCCGCACGCCGCTGGACGCCGCGTCCGGCGCTGAGAAAATTTTTATCGCGCGGCGTCCGGCGGCGTTCGGCGGCACGCGGGGAATACAGAACATCCCTTAGGATGACGCTATACTTTTGATGACGTTCAGCGACGTCCTCAACAGCGCACATGTATTGACACATGGCACAGTGTATAATTCTGTAACTAAAAATTTCTGACGTGCGATGCCAACCTTACTATAAGCTTTAATGATCAGATTAATGTTGTATATCTAAACCGTAAAGGCTCAGGAAATTGAATTTTTTATCGGAACCGGAAACTGAAAACATTCAGTTGGGCGTTGGTTAATGTATATTTGTCACTTTCCACATAAATCAATTGTTAACGTTCGTGTTTGCCTTTAGTTTACTAGTAATGATCTAAACCAGAACGCCCGCTGTTGTGCCTGATAAGAAGTCCCGCGACCAAGCCAGCAATAAACACTAAGGTTTGTCCTTTGAAAAAAATTTCTGCTGTCCCATTTCTTAATTGAACCGAAAATTTTGCTTAAAGATTTAAAAAGGGGGCTTGTTTTACGTTGCCCCCCTTGTGGATTTATCTCTGACTGACCCTCAACTGAATATTTCGACCCCTCCGGTTCAATGTTAAATTTGTTCTAATTTAGAACAGTCTTCATTAAAGTTGTACGAATGAGTGCAAATATGAAAAGATGTGCGAGATAAGAAGTACCTGGTACTTAGAACCATAGGGGGTTTGATATAAAGGTAAACAATTATCATTTATGGCCCATGGCTATTAGACGAACTTTAAGGCTTATGGGAAATCATGAACCAACGGCCACTGTCGTCAGGGGTGTAGCTAAGCGTTCATTTCAGAAGGGCGCCGTGTTATGTAAAAGTTTGTTATTAGCAAATATTTGTCGTTTGAGAATATAGAATGTTATTCTAAAGTCTGTGAAAGTTCAATATCTGTTGCTTCTTCAACGTGAAGACATATCCCTCCTGTTGTGTTCGGCTGTTGATGGCATTCAGCTATTGAACCTGGGAGTTCGTGGGAATACAGGGAAACATGAGAAGTAAAGATCGTAATCATTGGTGAAGGGGGTATCATTTATGAGGAAGGTAATGCGTTAATATCGCTTTTTGAACCGGAAAACCGGTAGCCTTAGTCACGCGTTTTCAAGTTCTTGCAACTGCAATTTGATGACGTAAGCTTGCATCGGCTTATGTATGCTGCTTAAGCGAATTGCATGAAATCGATAAAGGTTAAAATTTTAGTACAGGTTGTCACAAGTGTAATTCCGGTTCCGGTAAGAAAATGAACTTTTGACGGCGACTTTTTTTACTCATTCACAGTACCGTTTTGAATTAAATTTTCTCGTGTCGTTTATTGAAATAATGGATTAATGATAAAAATTTAATTCTTAAACTTATTAGAAAAACTTATGTTCTTTGTAAAAATACAAATAATATGGAGTTACACACCCCGTTCCATAATATCTCATATCGATATTCTGGCCCATGTATATAAACAGGGCCGGAACAGTAGTATAAGCATATTCCTAAGCCTAAGCTTAAAGCCTAAGCCTAAGCCTAAGCTTAAAGCCTAAGCCTAAGCCTAAGCCTAAGCTTAAAGCCTAAGCCTACGCCTAAGCCAAAGCAGAAAAAGTTAGTCTAAAGCTTAAACTGACTCTATTACAGCCCATCCTGAAAACGATCTGGCCCTGTTCTATACATGGGCCGATATTCTAATAACACGAAAACTATTAATGGTGTGTTTTCTACAGCGTGAATAATGTTGGTTCAGTATCAGTAAACGCAATTTGACCTAAGGTATTTCCGGATCAAATCTGGTGACTTTATGGCATTTTAGAACTATTCTACGCTAAATCAATAGGTCAACGGAAAGTACGCTAATTATTCTTATACCCTGCAACACGCACGTTTTTACTTTCAAGTGATATAGCCAGATTGCGGGTGGGGCTACACAGCAGCCGGAGGTACAAAATATGGATCCCTGTAGAAATTTAATAAAAATTTATTTTATAGATTTCGACGCGCTGAGTTCAACGGTACCATTTTGACCAGTTCAAAATTATGTTTGTTTAAATTTCAACTTTTTACTATATAAAACATGTCCAACCGTCTATCATATTTGTATGTCTCAGCTAACATTAAAGTTATTTAACAAAAATGTATATCAAATGCAATGTTTTGAACACTTTGGTCACGAGAGCATTCATGGCATTGAATTTGCTATAATTTTGTTAATAGCTTTAATGTTAACTGAGAAAAACGGAACATTTATACACCTGTACTTATGCAACTCTTGGGATCCTAACTAACATCCAGGTCATGACCATATAGCTTTCGCTAGCAAGCCTAGTGTTACTTTTAGTTTGCTGTACCGTGGGAAAATATGGGTCACAACTACGTGTAGGTAGTATAAAGTTCGTAGGTCTCCGCGTCATTAGATTGGCTAACCATTTCTGGGTATGTGTTGGTTTCGAGATACTGAAATAATTGAATAACTAATGTTAATATTTGATGCCGCTTTTAAGTCTTATAACATAAGCGCAGGAATTACAAAAACGGGTGTATAGTTGTTAAAACTTCCCCCACAAAAAGTCGCCCCACGCATATGATTGAATTTAGCGGAGACTTAGACTGAGGGTTAGGCTTAGGTTCACTGTTAGCCTAAGCCTCAGACTGACGCTTAGGGTTTGGAAAATAAAAACAACGGGCCAAGTATAGAACAGGGCCGGATCGTTTCCGGAGGGGCTATAATAGAGTCAGTTTAAGCTTTAGACTATTTTTTGCTTAGGCTTAGGCTTAGGAATAGAGCTTACTATTTTTTGCTTAGGCTTAGGCTTAGGAATAGAGCTTACTATTTTTTGCTTAGGCTTAGTCTTAGGAATAGGTAAGAATAGGCTCATCTATACGCTTAGGCTTAGGCTTAGGCTTAAGCTTAGGCTTAGGTTTAGGCTTAGGAATATGCTTATACTACTGTTCCGGCCCTGTTCTATACATGAGACAAAATAACAGCAGGGGGGAACATTTTGCCTCGTTAAATTAATACTAGTGTGGGTTAAACAAGACTCGTCATCAAAAATATACAGCTTCTAATCTGATTATATTGAATAAATTTAAAAATTTATAACTTATTTGTGTTATTTGATCGAGTCTGAAGCAGATTTAAAGTCAAAAGTCGACTTAAGTCATGTCTGTATTTCAAGGTTCCAATATTCGTTGCGTATACGTGCGAGAAAGCAACCACCGCCATCCTTGCATTCACTCAGCTGTTGCAAGTTTATCACCAGATCAAACTCAGCGATATTTCACCGCTGTCCTTATTAATCAGCCATTTATCTCACGTTTGAGCCATTTCTAATTGTGAGAAATTTTAATTTCCCTCAGGAAATATTGCAACCTAAAATGCAATTATATATCGGATATAAAGGAATATAAACTGCATTATATCCATACATAAATATATAAACATCCAACACATATGTGTAATATGCTTAGTTGGGTTCAATTTGAAGTCGATGGTTGAGCTTATGATGCTTTATAATTGTATTTATTGAGAAGTAACCTGATGAATATGTTTGCCTACCAAACCAGATGTTTGATATTCTGTATTGTTTTATCAGGATTTCTAATTTTACACTCTCACTGATGAAAACTACAACAGACATGAGTGACGTTTATGAGAATTTTGCGCATTTTAATTATTGTTACTTAACGTACACTGCAAAAAATGGTGAGTTAAATTCGTTCTCTCCGAAATAGACTTTCCTGACTACACAAACTGAGTAAAATTCGATTTCAACAGAGTCAAATTCGATTCACTTAGTCGCACATTTTACTCTGGCGGAGTCGAATTTGACTCAGTTTGTGTAGTCAAAAAGCCTATTTCCGAGAGAGTCAATTTGACTCACCATTTCTTGCAGTGTAAGTACGCTTTTAGAAACGGTTAAGTAATTGCTTAGCACATACTTAAGTACGAAGTTGTCGCTAAGTTTGGTTTCAGAAACCCAGCCAGTATTTTTACAGACTTCTGGACCTTAACGACTAAAATTTGCGCGAATCGTCGAATGCGAAAAGGTCCCTAAAATGCGTAAGATGCCTATTCACCAGATGACGCGTGTGAGGTGCACCTGTTCATTTTATCAATTGCGTTCCATAAAATTTCAGTTGTGAAATTTCGGATTTTCTTGTATACTTCATTGACAAAAACACTAAACGCAGCTATTAACCGACACCCCATCAACAGTTAGATACTGTTATAAGGGTCCACACACAAAAAAGTATTTCTGAATGTATTCAGAAAAATATTTTCTATGTCAAAATTGAACAGTTTTTCTGATATTTAAGATAAAAAATTTTTCTAAAATTAACTGGAAATCGTTTATTTCAAGACTTTATTTCAAAACTTTTTTGAAAACTTTTCTGTTATAACAGAAGTACTTTTCAAGTGCACCTTGCTAATTATATTTCTTAAATGTAAGAAATTTTTTCTTAAATATCAGAAATTTTATTTTGAGTGCATATTCCCGAATGTGTCTAGCACCTATCATCAGTTAGGGATAGGTTTTCAAACCCACAAACTCGTCCAGTTGTTGATCTCAAAATTTTCACAGAGATATGGCTAATCAAATCTGAAATATGTGCTGAATTTCGAAGTTGGTCATTTTTACTGATTTAATTGTTACGAGACTTATCACCAAACGATGATAGTTGCTACACAAACTTGAGAATACCGGTAAAGCAGTGTTGGCAACCGTTTGGAACCAGAATTTGTTAGTCTATTTTGTACCTATTCCCACTTTCAAATAAGGGCGCATAAACCGGCTATTGAAAGTTATACATCCTGTAATTTCTGGACAGATGAGAAAACAAAACATTTTTACTGAGAATAAGAATCGAAATATTTTCTTTGCTGCTGTCCATGTTTCCAAAACCTTTGACTTTATAAGAGTAAATATTGAAGACAACATTTGAATATTTCCGCCTCTGTCTACTACTTTTACTCGAATTCTCTTAGAAACTTTCCGAGTCTATAAAATGCGACATTTTAACCATATTTGTCTAAGCCTCACAATTAGGTTTACTGTTGGGACCAAGCGATAAGTCTTGAATTCAAATTCTGAAGCATTAGCCGAACTAGTAAAAGTACAATCGCAGGACTTAAAACCGGGTGTCCTTGAGACGATTGGTAAATAAACACAATTTTAGACCCGGGCCAGTGTATATAATTGAAGGAATCTAAAGTGATTTAGACAACAGTCTAAATAGAAGTTTGAATAGCGATAGGATTGCCGTTCTGTTTGAGCGAACTGGCAAGACGGGAGCCAGACCAAGTCGGGTACAGGGCGGACGGGAAGGGGATGGTTAAAAGTTACACCGTATACCCTTGCCATCTCTGTCAACTTGAAAACGTTGCGATTCAAATTGTTCTACTGAAGTTTACAATATGATTTCAGGGTAAATAGCTGGAAAACATAGCGCCGATAAGTACAAAAAATAACCTTTAAAACATTAAGGCATCTTTGGTTTAATTTATAAAGTTTGCAAAATATTTATTGACAAAACTTGATAACGATACTTTTTGAAAACATTTTGCCTATTTTATACGTTAATTTATTCCTAACTTTGAATTAGTAATGTAAAGTTTCATTAAAACATAAAACCTAATTAATTTCATTGCTCATGTCAGTTAATATCGTTCGCTCACTACTGCGCTGAGTTTTTATTGAGAAACGAATATTTTGTTTGGAAATAGATATTTATTTAGGTTAAGACCTGTTAAGTCAAATGATTTCAGTGTTACTATACCTTCACACAACATAAATTGTCTTGTATTCAAGAAATATTGTCTGATATTTAAAACAATTATGCCTTGGTACAGACTCCAGGCATATATATCTTGAATTCAATACTTTTATTTTTTAAATTTTTCAAAAATATTGGTCTAAAAATTTTCACCCTTAAATGTCTTAAGACGTTGTTTTATGAACGATGAAGAAAATTAATCCGAAAAATATATATTTTTCAGCTTTTACTTTTACAGATTTTAGGAGTTTTCAATCGGAAATTGACAATAACATGCCACGCCAATTCGAATTTACTAAAAAGCCTATTTATGGATATTAAAACAGCCTCAAGTCCTTATTAGTGCCCAAAGGAACAAAATGATACTTAAACCTAAAGCGACCCATCCCTCCCGATACTGAGATTGTCTTATATCGGAAACTCTTTGAAAGTAAATATTATCTTAAATTATTCGATTAATACTTGAATTTGAGGTTAAAAGGCTTATATATACACTATCTTTGAGAATCACCAATTTTATTTGTTGTAATTAAACTTTCTTAATGGTTGCGAGTCTTTGATTTTAAACTGAAGGGTATAGAACTGCAGATTGCTTAGTCATGGGCTCTATCAAAATACCACGTCCGGGTTGGCAAATGTGGCTTTTGAGTAAATCGTATAACTTTGTGACTCCATAAAGCCTTTACACGTGCAAGTTTTTGCAGCGACAACTCGCAGCAGCTACAATGTGCACACAATACGTGCAGTAGCAAATATTGTTTGCAACGAAATACCAATTTCATTCTGAACCTTGACATGTATTTATACGCAATTTTTCTACAGACAACTGCAATGAATACACTGTAAAAAATGGTGATTCAAATTGACTCTCTTCGAAAAAGGTTTTTCCGCACTACGCAAACTGAGCCAAAATTCGACTCCGACAGAGTCAAATTCGGCTGACCGATTCGCTAGGTGAGTCATTAGACTCTGCCGGAGTCGAATTTGGCTCAGTTTGTGTAGTCATGAAACGCCTATTTGGGAGAGAGTCAATTTGACTCAGCATTTTTTGCAGTGTACATTTAATAAGCGAATTGTTTTTGATATTGAATAAACGCCACATCGCTTGATTAAGTAGTTTTATCAAAAAATATTCCAATAAAATTTCAACCAACACAGTTCCGATACAGAGATAAAATTTGAAAAAATTTGATTTTATCAATTTTGTGACGGTTGTTATTTTTCAAACCAGACTCGTAAGCCGAACAGATAAAAGTGTGCTTACTGTCACAGTTTGTAGGCTGATAAATGACAGGTATCCTGTGCGGAAATTCTACTCTGACGCCTACAAGCAGTGGCGGATTGAAAACTGACCAGTTGCGTCCAATTCGCCGCCCCAAAGTTTGGAATTTAAGAAGTAACTCATTCTAGTGCTAATTTACGTTTCACTTCTGGCTCGCTTCGCTCGTGAGCTTATTTTGATAATTCTTATTTTGACACTGACAACAAATCAAAGTACCAGCAGAAACTGTGCCTTTGAGTTGCTCAATTTTAAAATTGAAATATTTTGCTTGAAAGAGCGTAAAAATAACCATTTTTTGTTTACGTATTTATTGACACCGTTCTTCTGACCATATAAATCACGCTTTTAATGACGATTTTAATATTAACATAATTTAAATTGACTCAGATTTGGACCAGGGCGGCACCTTTTACTATTCCTCGTACTTTTTTGATCTGTTCAACCACCTGAAATTAAATTTACGTAATGCAGGCGGTGTATATAATGTGTAGGTTATGCATTCTAGGAAGCCGACCGACCATATGGAGGGGTTATAACATAAACGGAAAATAGATTTATTTTTGGACATTTATTTCTTAATTTTGAGTGTATTTTTTATAAATCTTAAGTTAAAAATTGTACAAAAATTGGCAATTTATTTAGAAAAATTTCATGTTGATTCGGATTTGTTTATCTTTATGAATCTGATTCGTTAACGAGTGCTGTAAGCTTCATTCCAAAATATACAAATTGCAGCTACGCATTTTTAGACAAATGACTTTGGTTTCGTTTCATTATCAGGCCTCTGTTTGCCAGTAGACGCTTAAGTTTTTCTCTCTTTGGATACTTTCAATCACTTGCTTTGCATAGGAATACGAATTTATAAAACTTTGAAGAGATTTCATAAAAACTCAGACCAGTGTTACTTTTAGGGGCGTAACAGCAGATTAAGCGTATTTCGAAGCCTAAGCCTAAGAGTTGCAAAAATGTGTTCCTAAGCCTAAGCCTAAGCCTATGCAAAAATGCAATCTAGAACCTAAACCACTCTTTTATAGACCCACCAGAAACCTGGACACCCCTTAAAGTAACATGGGCCAAAGCTCAAATTACATTTTCATAGCTAACTTTCAAATAAAAATAGATCATTTTGAAAAAACCGACTGAAATTAGTTTACGTGCAAAGTTTTGAAATTTTTACCTCAAAAAATTACATTTTCAACTGTAACAGCCTAAGCCCTATTCACACGCGCAAGTTTTTGCTGCAAGAACTTGTAACTGCCACTTGCACTTGCAAGTTTTGTTGAAAATCCCGTTCGAAAAACTTGCAGCTACAAATAATTCATTAAAAATCAAAGCTAGGAATTTAGTTCTTATAGGTGTGAATAACCATGCAAGTTCAATGAATTTATTACATCCTCTTTTTCATTGGCTGATGAAAAAATGCATGTTCTGCGTGCAATTTGCAGCTGAAACTTCTCGTAGTAAAAACTTGCACGTGTGAATAGGGCTTTAACTTTAGTTGTTCGTTTTCTAAATCGGAGTGCATATTTTGGAATACCAGCGTTTTAGTTTAGTGGAAATAGTATAAAATTCCCTGATGGATATGTTATAGAAACAATTGAAGTGAAATTGATTCTGCTGGATAAATGGGTCCTACACTGGGGTACAATTGTTTGATTGACAGATATGTACACGCCACGAGTTTGATGCAGAGCTTTATAGCACTGCTTATTCTTAGAAAGTATAACCCAATGTGTTGGGCCGATGTTACATTGATTGTTATTACAGTATGATAAAGCATATTCATAAGCTTAAACCTAAACCACAACGTAGGCGATTGGCCTATAACTAAAAGGCTAAGCAAAAAATATGCTAAAGCTTTAGTTTACTCTATTGTAAGCCCACGAAAAAAACGGTTCGCCGTTCAAAGTGACATGGACTGTTAATACGTGGTATTGGGCGTTCCGGCAGTGTACATTTGTATCACCGCACAACAGGGTACAACCCGGCTCCGGCAGAAAATCGGCCTCCGGCTCTGGCTTCGGTAGAATTTTTGCCGGAGGTTCCGGCAATTTCGGTTGTCACATTTTGCATAATTTTGCAAAATTTATCTCTTTAGCGCTTATCGTTTCACTTTTGAACAATTTTCAGGAAAGAATTTCCGAAATTTGGCCATGAAAGTAGCGTGAAACCAAAACAACAACATATATTGCAGATCTTGGCTAAAATTAACTAATTAACCATTATTTTTATTACCTAATTTCGCCTCATCTCCTGTTCCGGCTCCGGCAAGTTTCGTTGACCTCCGGCTCCGGCATTTTTCACCTCCGGTTGCACCCTGCCGCACAATATATTGGGGGTCTATAGGCGTGGTCTATTTACGTTGCCTAATGTAGTTAACCATGTTGCTATCAGTCAATATTAGGCTTCCACGGTTATTTGACATGAGATATATTACTCACCATACTGTGTGCCCTAGAGCCAAATTATGTTGCCAGAGGGGTCATATGGGGCCCTCGTATAGAACCATTTATTAAAAAATTCGTTTCTGTAGTAACCATTAATGGATTGCCGGTCCAATTCTATTTCTTACTGTATATAAATTAGTTCTGCGGTATTGGTGTAAATATTCCCCTATAGTAAAATCAAGGTGACATGCCTGATTAGAGTTGAAGCCTAAACCTGGAAACGGTCTAATTTATCAAACTCAGTTAAAGGTATACTATATCGTTTGCAGTGTTTATTATTGTGTGTATAAATTGTTTTTCAACAATGTTTTCAAGTCTACAATAGTTTGTGTGGTCAGCAATAGAGTTCTCCTTGTGGTGGGTGGGTCACAGAAGAAATAGTTTTCTGTATAAAATCAGAGTTTAGCTTCTGCTATATTGTATTTTATTCCCATAAATTTGGTCAATTGGAGAGCAGTGGTTCCCATGTCTCGTTTTTGGGTTTACGTTGAACAACTAAACCTAAAAACATAGCTTATTATATTGACTTCCAGACGGATTCAAAGTGAGTTACCTCCCGCCAGGAGAATCTAGAATACTCCACGTTAACCAGGCATGTTTAGCTCCTGTTTGTACCTACTTACCCTGTGATTTTAGCAACATCAGCTTTCGTATAAGACATAGGGCCAATGTAAGGAACAGGGGCGGAACAGTATTATAAGCATATTCCTAAGCCTAAGCCTACGCCAATCAAAAAAATAGTCTAAAGCTTAAGGTTATTCTATTGTAGTCCCACAGAAAAACGTTCCGCCCCTGATCTTTACATGGGCCATAATGAGCAACATTTTACGCGTTAAAGCTGACTGCCCCTCCCATTGTGTTTAAAATTAAGCCGCTTGGTAAATTATTGAAAAAAAGTTTAATTTTTGCATACGTTTTATTATATTTAAAATTCTTGGCTTTCGGCGAAAAAAAAAGTTGCCGACTCTTCAAAAAAGCCATATTCGGGTTTGTTATCGCTTTATCATTTTCTGGTATGTGTAATATTATAATATTTCCTGCAAATAATCTCAGTTTGTGTTGTTGTTACGGTAAAAACAAAGGCAGACAAATATGAAGCAAGACAAAATTTATATTGCGGGATAACAACCAGCCAATGGAAACAATTCCGAAGGTACAACATCTTCCCGTTTATAGAAAGGGATTTGAGTTTTGACCAAAATATGAACATGTGATTAATTTGTAAAATTTGACCAAAATGGTATAATTCAACAGATTTTAATGCAATATGTATAAAATTTGAAACAAGCAGTCCCTGATAGGGTCAGAGAGACCGGTCGCCGCCATTCCAATCTCTTAGAGATCAGTTTGACCCATTTACATTGAACATCACTGGCTAGAAAAACATGGCATGCGGTTCCAATACTTCGCACCGTTGGCGAGTTCAATGAAATTTAAGAAAGATACACTGCAAAAAAATGGTGAGTAAAATTGGCTATCTCCGAAATAGACTGTACGGGACTGGACAATCTGAGTCAAATTCGACTCCACCAGAGTCAATGCGACTGAGCGAATCAAAGTTGACTCTGGCGCAATCGAATTTGACTCAGTTTGTGTAGTCCCGTAGAGCCTATTTCAGAGAGAGTCAATTTGACTCACCATTTTTACAGTGTTGTAGTGTAAATCTGTTTTATTCCAAACGACTTTTTACACAATCCTAAAGACCAAGATGCAGGCAATCCAAGTAGTTCGTCTTGTGAACCAGTCAAAACATTGACAATGATGTAAAATAGATCAAAGACCAAAGCTGATTAAAATGACACCAAATTTTAATATTTCTAGCTTTATTCAGGCATCGGCCTCCCACGTAGAGTATCTTTAAATGCAACCTAAACCAAATGTTGACCCAAAAGTTTGCAACCGATCAACATTAACAGTGTCAAAATATTGCCAAATCAAGGTTTAATGTCTTTACTGTCAAATACGTCATTGAGACATCACAAAAATCATTTGTCCAATCATTAAAGGCCAAAGGTTCACAAACTGCAAAACGTAGGCAGGATTTCATTTCGACAGAGATTACTTAAACTACTGATTGTATCATTTGTGACCGCAGCGAGCGAGAAAATATTTTGGCATCGTAGTTCTAAATCCGGTAAAAATGTATAGTTTTTCGCTTCTATTCAGGTATTTAGGGGCTATATCAGCTGTGTGCCCCCTTTTGTGTACGTTTATGTTTTCAATATATGCAAACAAGTGGATATTGCGACAGATTTTTGCCAATCTGTTCCGGGTTTATGACAGCTGTTTTGAGAGTTTGGTTTCGAAAACGGGTCTGAGGTGTCATTTGATGATGGGTGTGTAACAGCGCAACAAAGTGGACAGCGGGGAAATGTACAAAATTGCGCTAACCCTTTCTCACATAAATATTTTCTATTTTCTTTTAGACCTAACGTTATTTTAGGATTGCAGCGTAGGAAACTAAAGTCAAAGGCGTTTTACCATCACCACACGGCTGTTGGAGATTGGACTTTCACGTTGTGTGAACATGTGGTGAACAAATTTTGGACAACTATCTACCAGGCCAACAATCTACCAGGGTACAACTGGACGTCTACCTCTGGCTCCGGCAGAAAATCGGCCTCCGGCTCCGGAACCGGTAAAATTTTATCCGGAGGTTCCGGTACTTAATTTCGGTAGTAAAATTTTACATAGTTTTCAAAAATTCATCTGTTTAGCGCGTTTTGTTTCACTTGTTACAATTTTCAGGAAAGAATTTCCGAAATTTCCCAGAAAATTAGCATAAAACCAAACAACGTTACAACATTTTGCAGATATTGACTAAATTTAAATAATTAACCATCAATTTTACTACCTAATTTCGCCTCACCTTCGGCTCCGGCAAGTTTCGTTGTCCTCCGGCTCCGGCTTCGGCTGCGGTAATTTTCACCTCCACTTGCACCCTGTAATTTACTCATTAAAGGTAAAGATTCGATATGGCGATATGGCTTAAAATGTTTTAATTACAAACGTAAGTTTCGGTTATGAACTGGCGCCTCATAAAAACATTAAAGAAATATTGATGATCATTCAATCTCTTGTTTCCAATTTCCGTTCATTCTGGAGTTTTACAACAAAATGTCAAAATGGAAAGTATATACCTTCTGGTTCGTACCTTGATTCAGCACATTTCGGCTAAAGCGGGCCAGTCTTGCGGGGTCACGGGAGCTCAGCCTACCTGGAAGCCTTATTTCCTAAGAAGGTGAGTTTGCTACGAGTTTGGGCCAAAAGGGCATCAGTCTGGTTTAGAAAATACAAGCAAACCCGCAGTTCTCAGAAACTGAAATCATTTAGCTTAGCAGGGTACAACCGGAGGTCGGCCTCCGGCTCCGACTCCGGCAGAAAATCGGTCTCCAGCTCCGGTGATTTTCACCTCCGGTTGCACCCTGTAGCTTTTAGTGTTCCTTTGTATTTGAAAGTATTGAAGCAACATCATGGCGCACTCTTTTCGTGGGGTTTCGTACATATTTTAAACAGCAGAATTTGTGACGAAAAATTTCCCCTCTCGTAGGCAAACAGTTCCCTATGACATCCTGGCAAACTGTCCTTGAACGCGTTTTTTGGTTCCTTATTGCTCGTTTCGATGGCTTCGTGCTTGGAATTTCGGCTGTCATAAATTTTTATGATAAATCGGTTTTTGTTTTCAAAATCAAATAAACAGGTGAGGGCCAATAAAACCGGATAATATCCTGTTTTCCCTGGTGCGCGGCAACCGAATCTTCTTCTCTTTCGTTTTGCAATTATAAACGCTTTTTTAATTGGTGCTGGTTTGTCTCCGGCGTTTGCCACCTGCGTTTCGATGCCTAACGAAACAGAATTTGAAATTCGATAAACAAAATCAGTTTTCAATAAAATTATTTTCTTGCAAAAACTTTTAAGTTTACATTAATTTTTCATAAAGCCTTTGGTTGGAGACGTGGAATCTATTTTTGGTGCCCGGTTTCCAGGCTGCTGGCCAGCTCCCGACGGTGGTAAATTTTACCCCAAAGTTTACGCTTGGAAAATTCGTCATTCAAAATCTAAACAAACGTGAGATCTTTCTCTCGAGCTGAAGGTTGTTATAGTTCAAGCGGTGATGGTAAACCCGTTTCAAATCAATATCACAAGTTTATCTTTGAATTTTAATGTTTTTTCGGCCCATGTATAGAACAGGGCCGGATAGTTTTCCGGAGGGGCTGTAATAGAGTCAGTTTAAGCTTTAGACTAATATTTTTTGCTTAGGCTTACGCTCAGGCTCAGGCTTACGCTTAGGCTTAGGAATAGGCTCATCCATACGCTTAGGTTAGGCTTGGACGTAGGCTGAGTCTTAGGCTTAGGCTTAGGAATAGGCTCATCCATACGCTTAGGTTAGGCTTTGGCGTAGGCTTAGTCTTAGGCTTAGGCTTAGGAATAGGCTCATCCATACGCTTAGGTTAGGCTTGGAAGTAGGCTGAGTCTTAGGCTTAGGCTTAGGAATAGGCTCATCCATACGCTTAGGTTAGGCTTGGGCGTAGGCTTAGTCTTAGGCTTAGGCTTAGGAATAGGCTCATCCATACGCTTAGGTTAGGCTTGGGCGTAGGCTTAGTCTTAGGCTTAGGCTTAGGAATAGGCTCATCCATACGCTTAGCCTTTAGGCTTAAGCTTAGGAATATGCTTATACTACTGTTCCGGTCCTGTTCTATACATGGGCCGATTTTTCGTTGAAATTGGAAACATGACGGAGCTGAAAAGTTTTATACTCTTATTAATTTACAGCAAAAAGGTAAACTACCCTCAAACAATGTAATGCTATCCAGATAAAAACAAAATATTAATAAATGGTCACCATAATCCGCTGATACCTTGTGGTCTTACATAAATTGATTCGATACTAAATTGTTTTTTATTAACCTTTTGGCGATTGGGATGAGTTTGTGAACCGACGCTTAAAGATGGCTGATAACCAGCAGGATTATCAACGTAAGTTACAACAATTAGATCCGAAACCTGAATGGAAGGTATTCCTTCGAGACAGGACCGTTCTTATCTATTAAAGCTCAAATATGCTATAATCATTAAATATTGGAATTTACGTGGTATATACAGTACTCAGTTTGTTACAATAAAAGCGTTGCTTTTAATAATATTTCAAGCAGTTGACTATTAAATATGAAATTATGTATAAACCTTTCATAAACTAAAATTTAAATCTAAAAACAACGGCTAAGAACAGGCTAATTCGTATTGGCCCATGTATAGAACAGGGCCGGAGCAGTAGTATAAGCATATTCCTAAGCCTAAGCCTAAACCTAAGCAAAAAATTAGTCTAAAGCTTAAACTGGCTCTATTATAGCACCTCCGGAAAACAATCCGGCCCTGTTCTATACATTGGCCTGCATACTTTACTGTCATTTTGTAGCTGAATTTCTAAAATATTTTCTTTTAACAGAGCCAATAGTGTACCGTAACCTCAGAATGGTACAGGATTCCGCTATACTTTATTATGCAGGACGCCCCGCGCCCCTCCACACGACGCTATGCGTTGCTAACAAAAATATACGCAAAATCCATTTGGTGACGTATCGTGGAGTGCGGCGGACTAAAGCAATTCTTACTAAAAAAATTTGCTATGGCGCACGCCGACGACCGGCGAGTATAGCGTAACCCTATCGGATCAACGTATCCGTGCGATTTTTGTTCAACCAGAGGTTTTTAGCAAATTTTCAGTCGATAACCTCACGGTTCCCCTCAATATTTTCAAAGAACATGGTTTCATCGTTTCGAAACTGTTCGCTAGGCCCCTTATCGAAAAAGGTAACTGATACTCAAAAGGTGGTTCGCAAAATTTCAAATATATTTTAGAAAGAAAAATTAAATTCTAAAATTTTCTGCGAAAAATGGCGTAATTTTTTTTTACTTTGGCCCTGGACCGCATGGTTGAACGCACGGGTGGCAGAACAGTTGGAGCAAAGGGCCGATTTGCCCCTCCCAACACTTTTTTTTAAAAATACATGTCATATACTGTGTATCTCGCTGTCTACAACTACTATACGTACAGTAAGATACACAAGTATATGATATGGTTAAACGGACACCACAGCTCGTTTTCAGACACTCGTCAATTCCCACAACCCGATTCACACGGCTATATCGATATCGAAAGTTGGCGAATCAAAGTCGAGCAAACCCACCATGCACAAGCGTCTTCAACCAATTACAATTCACCAAATTTCCGATGTAATCGAAATGCAACAAAATTGGCCAATGGAAATTACTCAAACGACAGTTCTAGTCCGAAATCCCAAAATTCTACAAAACAACCTGCCAATCAGGTTGAATCTTTACTTCGGACCGCTGCTGCAGCTTTGCCTGTTGACCAAATAGTTATGTCCCAAAATGCCAGGCATCCCAAATTGGATACGAATGATTCAAGGGAAATTAAACCTAATTTGAACAATAGTGCAGCAGCTAAGTCAGCATATCAACGGCGATCGAACGCTTCTGATGAGGATTCTGGTTGCGCACTTGAAGAATATGCTTGGGTGCCGGCAGGACTGAGGCCGGCTGAAGTAAGTTAAGGGGGTTTCTGCCCTAAGGAGGGGTGAACAACAGTTGAATTCTTTCTTATATCAAGAACCATACGTATTTACAATTTGAAGCCATATTCTTAGATGTATGTAGTAAGCACTTATCGCCACAACTACTTCCCCAGGATAGCCTCCCGTTGTTGGATCCGCCAGTGGCTGCCGATCTCATTTCTGTACGCACACGAATAGTCCAATGCAAAAATAAATGTAAATTTATATCATGATATTCTCGCAATCGACATATATACCAACCGGATGCTAACATGCCGCTTGTGTGCAAGGGCGGATCCGGGATTGGCGGATGACTGCATTCGAGCTACAAAATGGTAAAGCACCGGCGGAGCAAAGGAGAATCAGCGATCGTATCTTTCACCGGAATGTTAATATAAAACTAAAATTTTTCATTAAAACTTAGTTTCTTTTGCACTGCAAAAAATGGTGAGTCAAGTTGACTCTCTCCGAAATAGACTGTATGGGACTGTACAATCTGAGTCAAATTCGACTCCGCCAGAGTCAAACATGCGACTCAGTGAATCGAATTTGACTCTGCCGGAGTCGAATTTTGACTCAATTTGTGTAGTCCCGTAGAGCCTATTTCGGAGAGAGTCAATTTGACTCACTATTTTTTTGCTGTGTGCAATTCTACATTGCATGAGCAAGCACAATAAGGGCCGGAGCAGCCGCTTTCCATACCTCCTTTTTTGGGGGAGGCCACCCTAACTGGATGAAACAAAAACCACCGAAGTTTTGAACTGCATCTGACTTATCGCTCGCTTCGCTCGCGAGCGTACACTATTTTACCATTCCGCGATTTTTAAATGGTTTTAGACACTACACAAACCTTACAATTCATGTATCCGACAGCGCTGTGTCATAAACAGAAACGTTTATAAAATATGAGATTAGATGAAATATTTAACACATTTCCCCCTGTGATTTTAGGTACATCGCTACTTCTGCTTGCTGCCAGAACACAAAGTTCCAATTGTTAATTCTGTGGGTGAAAAATGGCGAATCCGACAGTTGCTTTATCAGTTACCGCCTCAAGATCAAGAACCCAGGTATAAGTTTGACTATAAAATTTTATATTTTTTTTCAATTTCATATTTTGAATCGCAATAAATTGTCTTCTTAATTTGGCTGGCAAGAAAGACTGAATCACTGTCATTTAACCATGCAGTCTGTTATTATTGTAAGATATCAATGAGACTGAACGGTTTTTC
This sequence comes from Enoplolaimus lenunculus, assembly GCA_030248215.1. NCBI lineage: Eukaryota > Metazoa > Nematoda > Enoplea > Enoplida > Thoracostomopsidae > Enoplolaimus > Enoplolaimus lenunculus. The sequence continues at coordinate 182,769 of JASANG010000558.1, forward strand.
TAAGATAATACACAAAAGAACAAACAACTCTCGGTATATTCGCCACACCAATCTTAGCTGCATAACAGAAAAAACACTTGGACCAGAGTAGGACTTGTTCTCTGCTCACCAGCGATATTCAAAATACTGGTTAAACTTCCGGCACCGGGTAACACCGCCGGTAAACCCGTGGGTAAAAGAGTAAGCTTAAGCTTTTGACTAATTTTTCCTTGGCATTGGTTTCGGCTTAGGCTTAGGCTTACGCTTTAGGCTTACGCTTTAGGCTTAGGCTTATGCTTAGGCTTACGAATATGCTCATTTTTACACTTAGACTTACGCTTCGGCATAGAAATATGCTCATATTTCTGTTCCGGCCCTGTTCTTTACATTGGCCAAATCTTGGTACAAAATGGTTCGCTTCAGCAACAACAGCGACTTGGCGGTGGCGGAGTAGAACCCGGGGGTAAAATAGTTTATTTGGTTGGATAAAGCGCGGGTCGGGTAAAAGATCCTTACCCACATCCCACTCTGAGTGGGACGAAAAAAATGTCGAGGGGCTGAAATTATTTAGCCCCCAATAGAGATGCAACCGCGTGAAAATATGACATTCATGCTCTGTTGGTGTTCCAACGTGACGTCTTGCCCAGGTTTTTTACTTTTGCGCACGCGTGCAATAAATACTGAATACAGCAGATAATTCAATTTAATATTACAGGTATTGTCAACAATTAACTGATGCTGAGCAGAACGAATTGTTGAATTTTGCCGATCAAAGGAAACGCGATGCGCTGGGTCGAGGATCGGTGAAAACCGTTAGCGCAGACCAAGATGGAGTCCCCTGTAAACAGGTTAGCGTCAGGAAAATAAACTTCCTGATTTTGTATATTTTAAAAATCCCGAAGCCAAACGAGGTATTGAAGGCTTAAATCATCAAACATCTTTTTCTTCCGAGTATTTCATGATCATCACTGTTAACCTTATATATACATATATATAAACATTAATTAGGGTGAAACTTTAATTAGGGTGCATAAATGTTAATTACTCCTAATAATTATAGTTCATAAATGACTCCAGAACTAAATAAAGTTGAGTTCGAAACTTTAAAGCATCATTTGATCAATATATTTTTCACAAAATTTTCATCGGCGAGTATCAACAATTTGTACTTAAATATCTTGGCTTCTTTCGTTATGGACCCACGCGTTTGCGAAAATTTTAACACAAATCTCTTTTAGAAGAGTTTGTTTATCATTTAACGTAGATCCGTAACCATTCCAGTGCCATCATTCCCTTTATGCCGGTGAACTGTGTATCGTTGCCAATCGTGTCTCCGTTCCCACAAAACAACCTCAATCCTCACCCAACGCTCCGGGTCGAATCCAAACTCCATCCGACGTACCCTACGCTTTCTGGCACCCGGCCTGTTTTGTTTGTACAACTTGTCACGAATTACTGGTTGATTTAATATATTTCGCCGCGGCTTCACGCGTCGATGCGCATTCAAACGCGGTGGCTTCCCAGAAGCTGCCGCGTGTCAACGTTTATTGCGGACGCCATTATGCAGAATTGTTCAAACCGCGATGCGCACACTGCGATGAGGTGATTGCAATTTTATCATAATAACATCCGTACTTACACCATAAAATAATGCTCTTCACAGAAGAATGTTTACTTTTAAACTTCAGCCAGGACTTGTGCTTAGTTTTGCTTCAATCGACAAAATTTCCAAACTCCTGCAAATGAGCCAAAGTTTGAATGCGGATTTATTTAATAACTTTCTAAATACACTGTGAATTAAAAATATTCCAATTATTGTACCTAATGTAAATATATTATATTCTAAGTTAAGCAGTACCATATACAGCTCTTCACGAAAATTTTGCTGTGGGGCTCGAACCCAAGTCGTACGAATTACCGGTCCGCTGCTCTAACCACTGAGCTACGCAGCCATGCATACTTTTCGCTATATACCATGAGTTTGGTACTACAAGATACGTATATGAATACGCCGCGACACCGCCTGAGCTGGACAGCATCTCTCACATTTCCCATCCGATACCGCTAAGTAATCCTAAGTTCAGTAGTATGATCTCCTTGAATCTGTAGACCGGTAAACAATAAGAAAATATTGTAAACAAAAATCAAACAAACGTGAAAATACCGGAAACGGATATTGATGAAAATACAAGAAACGGAAAGTGTTGCAAGCGTACAATTGCATAGATTTTTTTGTATGAAGGATAGCAATTATTCGTTCGCTTGATTTTTATACACAATTATGAGCATAAAAATAGCGGAATTTCAACTGCTTGCAAAACTGAAACAAACATTAACAATTTCTTGGATAGAGTATGCTATGAGCAACTAAAAATTGCATACTGTACACACGCGTTCAATACACAATGCGCAGTGTTTAACAATTAATACTTGGAGAACAAAACGTTTACACAAGACATGAGATCTGTTCTCGTGCTTGTTAGTCAAGCGCCTATAGCTGACTGGTAATCTAAAAACGCCTCCATCTGGTGAATAGTGCGTTCGAATCTTAGCTTGAAAATATACGTCTGCTAATATAGAAAATATTCCTAAAATAAACAAATATTCTACACAGCAAACAGATATCTGACTACAACAGCATGGTTTAATTATTAATATTGCAGTTAATCTGTGCAAACGAATGCACTGAAGCGGAAGGACGCAATTGGCACATTTCACATTTTGCCTGCGTTAACTGTGACTTACTTCTTGGTGGCCAACGATACATAATGAAAGACTCGCTGCCATTTTGCTTGTTGTGCTTCGATCAGTATTATGCTGAAGTTTGTTCGGCTTGTCAAAAACGTATGATTTGACGTATTTTTAAGTACACATCAACGTGTTTATTTAAATTCAAAAATTTCCAAATTTAATATATCTTAAAATATGCTTTAAATTGGTATGCGTATCGACTACTCAATCAATTTTAAACCTCAAGTAACAATAATACTTGTGGGATTTATACAAATATCAACTCCACTGTAAAACGTGGCCACTGTTACTTTAAGGGGCGTAATAGTAGATTAAGCGAATTACTAAGCCTAAGCTTAAGCCTAAGCGTTGCAAAAATGTGTTCCTAAGCCTAAGCCTAAACAAAAAATGTAATATAGAATCAAAAACTACTCTTTATGAACCCACCAGGAACCTGGACGCCTCTTAAAGGAACATGCGCCGTAAACATTAATGCGAATGTTTCAACCGGATTCCCAAAAAGATATCCATCCAATAAAGTCAAGTTTTTAAAGAAAACTCAACTTTCTGCATTGGCTGATTTGACTTTTAGTAATGTTATATATGTCGTAGGCCAAGTTGCTATTTAAGCCAATAACAAGCAGTTTATTGTTAATGAATTTCAGCAATACCAGTCGACGAACCGCACATGGCTCATGGTGAACAGCGTTGGCATGCAACAAATAAATGTTTCGCTTGCTACGCTTGTCGTCAACCCCTCGTCTCACGACCTTACCTGCCGTACCGCAGTGCAATATTTTGCAGTATCGATTGCTGTAATTTTGCAAAACGAGCCATGCGTGCAATTTGTAAACGAAAAAGCAACCAACAAAACATGGCGAATGAAGCCAACACGGCAGCTACGCGTGAAAAGCTGAAAACCGAACTGCAACCATCATCACCGAATGGAATATCAAATATACGAGTTATGCATCAATCGTGGCATCCAACCCCGATTAACTACGCACAGCCGCTTTCTGACTCCACAACAATCACTCTAGCAACCATGAATGCGCGCGAAAACCAACCGCCCACATCGAACGCTGAACAAGCCAATTTTGCGCGCTCGGAAAATATTTATTCAGCCGCAGAACACGAACTGACACCATTTCCAAACGTGAGCATTATCGACAACAACGGTAACAAGCAAAACAATGCATCAGTAAAATCTAAAGCGGAAACCACGGTTTGGCGCGGATCTGGAACAACTTTGAGCTCTGCAGAAGATACTTCGTTGATTACAGAACGAAAAACAATTGTCAGCGAAATGGTCGCGTCGTATAACGCGATGGCCCAGCCGGATTTAAGCCAAAAGGCTGACGCGCGCCATTCCAGACAACACAGCGCTACACCAGTAACAAAGCCGCAAAACGATAATGGAAATGATGTTATGTCTCGAAGTATGATCGTCGCAACAAATGCTACGGTGAATCGAGTCCAAGTGTTCGCGACGACTTGCGCTTCAAAATCGTGTAGAGACCTTGGGACTCAAAGGGCGGTGCCGCCTGTCAGCAAAGATCAAAGCGGCGGAGCGAGAAACGAAAAACAGCCGGATATGACGAAAAAACTGCTGGAATACAACTGCGAACGAAGAGACAAAAATAATCGATGCGGCAATTTAGAAAAGTCTCAGCCAAAGTTTAATGAGAACAACTCGGAGGAAAGCTATACTTGTAATTCGAAACCGAATAAAAACGCCGCTGCCCGAAATGGAGGAAGCCATCAATCCGAGCTATGGACTCAGGTTCCAAAGAACCTGAATAACCTTGGCCATGAGGATCAAATTAGAGACACGACTGGAATTCGAAATCAGGTTGACCAACGAGCAAACAACGTTAATTATATCAAACCGAACCAGATAAGCCAAACAGTCATCGTCGAGACAAAAGTGATCGCAAACCAACAGCAAAAAGGATACTCAGCAACACCTGAAACAAAAAAATCAACACGATACGATGCAAACAACAACCACCACCACACCTCAACTGGTTCCAGTTCGATCTCTTCTGCGCCTTCCAGTCCGTTTCCAGGCCGCCGGTCCGTGAGATCTTTGCCAGATTTGGTACAATTTGTCACCGCTACCAGCTGCCATAACCAACAAGACGTACCAGATGAACGACAAAAACTGGTAAATGTTAGCGAATCGAATAAACTCAGCGGAACAGTTGAAGTCGAAAAGTTACAAGAAGTTGCGGCAAAGCATACAATAGTGACATCAGCAGACGTTCATGTATACGATAATTATGATGATCATAGCAATGATTTGGGCAAACGCGGCAAACATCAAAGGACAACTAAAGAATTGGCGTTTTTTAAATCAAACGACCCGAAACGAATCAAACATCAAAGAGCGTGCCGCCATCGGGTGCCATCACAGTGTCAACCAGCAGAGTCGGCGATTGTCAGCTCGATTCATGAAGCGTTTTTGATCAGTGGAGTACCACAGATAGCAAAAGTACTCGAAAAAGACTATCCTGAATGTTATGACGTAAGGGAGGAACTTCAGCCGGAAGACAATTTAACACAACGTGTTACAAGCAACCATGATGAACAGAACTACGAAGAAGCTTCAATGATCTGCAATAATAATAATAATAATAATAATAATAATAATAATGATAACAACAGCAGCAGCAACAATAACAGCGAAATCATCAGTCGAAGAGAGCACAAGTCACCAAGTGAACGCTCATATACAAAAGCATATCGAGAAGAAAACAGAATCAACTGGAGACAGCCAAACGTCGCCACAACCCAAATTCAACAATTTCTACACCATGGAAACAAAAACAAGAAGCCTTCAAACGAGCTTTGCTACAACTATCCAATCAGCTCGCGTTTGGGCAACACAGAGTTTACTTCCGACGCAAATCCGTACTCGGTTATCCAACTGATCAAACCACAGTTTCATGAACCATCACCTTCAACATCAACCACATCTACCGAAACATCACAACCGGTGAAACCACCGCGGCGATCGTGTCTGAAAAACACAACCAAAATGTCGGCAAACATCAAAGCGACTCATCGCCTTGCGTTCGATCCAAGCGTTCTTACCGAAAACAAAACGCGACAAAGGAAACCGCATATAGGCAAATTCAAAGACGATGACGTGGATAGTGACAGTAGTAGCAGCAATAATAGCAACCGCAACAGCCATAGCAACAACGGTGCCAATCACAGCAACTTCAACGACAATAACATCGATAACAACCACAACAACAATAATAATATCAACAACATTAATAATAATAATAATAATAATAATAATAATAATAATAATAATAATAATAATAATAATAAAAATAATAATAATAATAATCATACGATAATACAACCAAGCAGCAATACAACAGATCAGAAACTCGCAAACGATGACTTCTACACCGGATGCAGTACTTGCTCCAGCTCAACTTCAGACGACGATTGCGATATTGTAGATTTTGACAAATTCGATGGCTACAGTTACGCAAATTATTTCGTTTCAAAAATTTACAACAACAACAACAACAGCAATAATAATAATAATGACAACACATACTGGTCAACATCTCCACTGCCATTAAAACTAAAACCAAAACCATGCGAAGGATTTGTTGCACCCGCAAATTCACCAGCTTTAAAGCACAGATACGCGGTGTCACCCAGAACCCTCAGACAAAATTATTTTCGGTTGCTGCCTTCCCAACATTTGCGGTCAGTCAATGGTCGCGAATCGAGAAGGTCGAACATATCGAATTGCATAATGTCGTAAACCAAATGGTGTGTGTTACTTTTAGGGCCGTCCCGTTTTCGCTTGAGCAGTAATACACTGCAGGCTTCGGCTTTTAATACTGTAATACTTAGGGTTGCGCTTTACTCGTGCCGCACAATAAAATTTATATTAACCCCTTCTCACATTGAGTTGCCTATAGTCAACTAATCGCAGTGTATATACGTTAAATAATGTAATATCGCACCGTGTTTAACAATTGCAACACGTATACATAGTACTAAATCACCACAAGAGGTGAGAGCCCCCTCGGACTCGAGCGTCAAGCTCCTATAGCTGAGTGGTGATGGTATACGCGTCCCACTCCAGTCACTGGAGTTCGAATCCGAGCATAAAAGTACGTCTCAGGGGAAATAGAAAATATTCATGTGACAAAGGGTTAAAATTTGTCGCACGTTACCAAACAGATTTTACCTAAATTTTTGTTAGCAATGCATACTGCAATGACCAGAATAAGAGGGGCGAAGGTAATAAGAGGGGGTTCCATTATGAGTTCCAATACGTTTAATTTGACGGATAGTTGTAATACAGGAATATATCACTAACGAAAGGCGGGTGAAAAATAACAGCAAGTAACTGAATAACAGGAGGGTACCTTCTTGAGAAGCGGCCAGTGTATAGACCAGAACCGGAACAGTAGTATAAGTATATTATTAAGCAAAAGCCTAAGTGTAAAAATGAGCCTATACCTAATCCTAAGCCTAAGCGAAAAAATTAGTCTAAAGCTAAGCTTACTCTATATAGTCCCGCCGGAAAACGTTCCGGGCCTGTTCTATACATCGGTCTGAGAAGCCAAATAATCACTCCCCTGTTACTGGGGTCACTACAGAACCGGCACCCGTCGCCGTCCGGCACAGTAAAGTATAGCGCAACCATAAAAATTAGGAATACGCCCCGCTAAACCATAACACTGGCCAATCAAATGATAATCACTGTGATAAACTTAAAGACTTTCTTTTTGATTTTTTTCTGTTTGAAAAGCGAAATTTTTTTGTAAATTCTTTGTTGATTTGTCCTACTGCGATTGAAGTAAAATGTGCGATATTTGGTTCAAGAAAAAACAATGAAAGTTGCGATGTTGCTAATCTGGAAAACGAGATTCCAGTAAAAAAATTTTGAAATTAGAAGGACATACAATCCGAGATGAAACGTCAAATGCTGGATAACATAATTTACAACATTTTTACTAATAAAATTGCTGGAATCCTCGGCAAAGTCGATTTTCTTGCCGAAGTCGGTGATGCAGTCCAAAATAAAGTCAATCACCCATCACCCAGAACTTAACCATATATATTTTCTTGCGATGGATACTGTAATAAATATGTTTCCAGGCCAATTGTTCCATATTTTAGAAATCGTACTAAATTCACAAAAACCAAATACTTTATAAAATTTACTGTCTAAAAATGTTCATTTTAACAATTGGACATTCAAACGAACCGACAGGAAATATTTTTGTGCCAGAATTTGAATTTTCATCGCTTATTCGGGTCCATTTCAATTGGTCTATAGACTTGTTATTGTGACAATTTTGATAATTCGTATCTATTGTTGCTGTAGTTTCTGAAGAAACAAGTTCCAATTCAACTTTAAACGATAAGTTTGAAGCGTTCAATCCAGTGAAATCCAGTTGACGAATGTTGGATAATTTGCTCGCAAGATGACGCAGACGATCCTGAAGAAATAAAAGTTTACAAAATTAAATTTAAACCTTTCCCATGTGGAGTATACTACGATCAAGACAATCCGTTCTCGAATTGCAACGAAAGTATCCTCTGCAGTGTCGAAATAAATATCAGTCACCCCCTTTTATTAGGGTCAAGTAAATAAACATGTCTCTTGCCATCTGCATACTATTTCTTACCATTCAAAATTCACAAATAAAATATCTGAAATTACAATTAGCAGTTGAATTGCTCTCTCACCTCTATCAATTCAGATGCTTCAACGAGTTCAACATCGCCTTTACAAGCCAATCCAGGTCGAATATACGCCAACTGAATATGAAAAGTTTCAATCACACAGTCTTCGTTTTGTCCACTCTCCTGGCCAACAGGTTCCGCTCGAGAAGTTGACGGTTGAGCAAGCAGACTTTCCTCAACTCGAGATCCGCCCTCAACTGTTCTTTCAACAATCCTGAGCAACACTGTGTTCAACTTGCGTTCAGTGTACAGTTGCTTAACCGATGCAAAAATGTGTCGAAAATAATCGACAATTAGTGGATGTTGACAGATATGAAACAAGACGTCCCATTGTGTTTCGCTTCTGAAATGTAAGAATTCTCGAAACTGGCTAAAAGGTCAACTAAAATCAATCATGTTTGGACAGCTTCTGAGCAATCCAAACCTGCAGGGTTTGTCAACCCACGAAGTTTTCATGAACTGGTGTGAAATAATTTTTGAACTTTAAATTTTAAATCTGTATCCAACGATTTTTTAAAGGTATTAACCCTTTCTCACATGAATATTTTCTATTTTCCCTGAGACCTATTTTTATGCTAGGATTCGAACTCCAGTGACTGGAGTGGGAGGCGTATACCATCACCACTCAGCTATAGGAACTTGACGCTCGAGCACGAGGGGGCTCTCACGTCTTGTGGTCACTTAGTACTATATATATACGTGTTGCAATTGTTCAACACGGTGCGATGTGAGAAGGGGTTATAGATAGTAAACTGAAAATTATTCGCTTAATAAGCTTGGGATTCGAAAGTAGATTCGGCAAAGACCAAAGTAGCTTCGGATGAAATATCAGTGAATTACCTACAGTACACTGCAAAAATGGCTAGTCAACTTGACTCTCTCCGAAATAAGTAGGCTCTATGGGACTACACAAACTGAGTCAAATTATATAGACTCCGACAGAATCAAACGTGCGACTTAGTGAGACGAATTTGACTCTGGCGGAAACAACTTTTACTCTGGCGGAGTCAAATTTGACTCAGTTTGTGTAGTTCCGTAGAGCCTATTTCGAAGAGAGTGCCGATGAAATAATGTGAATATCATTGATTTTAAAGTCATTCTACTCTCAGTTTTGAGTAAAAATTAAAAAAAAGCCGAGAGAAATTAAGAAAACTTTTTGATAAACAAATGCCAAAAGTCGATCTTCAACAAAACCAGAAGGCAGACCACCATTAGCTTTAGTTCGGTGGCGGATGCCAAAGCTTACATAAGCTTTAGACTAATTTTTTTGCTTAGGTTTAGGAATATGTCTGTTCCAGCCCTGTTCTACACATATGCACAGTCTACGAATAAGGGCATGTGACATGACATTTTAAAAACCAACCTAAATGCGTCCACCGGATAAATTCCACGTCGAAATAAAATCTCGTTGCATATGGCAGTTACAAAACTACTCACAATTTCGGCAATCAATATATCGCTTCCGCTGTTTTCAGAACGTCCAGATTTCATATTACCTTTAAAATAGCTACTGTAGTGACCCAAATAAGAGGATGGTAATAAGAGGGGGTCCTCCCATTGCCCAGAAAAATAAATACTCAATATAGCACATAATTTGGGGATAAAATAAAGTGAGCTGAAACTTAAAGCATATATACTTAAGTTTTTGAAGTGCATTCTAGTATATCCTTTCCTCGTGTTATGGCTCATGAGCTTTTGATACAAGACAAAGGCACAATTCAACTGATAGTTGCAATACCCGATATATATTAGTAACGAAGGGTGGCGCGCAGGGCTAGTTAAAAATAAATAACTGTCCGTAAACGAATAACAAGGAGGGTACCGTCTGAAGAGCCCAAACAACATCAGTCCCCCTCTTATCCGGCTCACTACAATAAATCAATTTTCTCAACCGTTTTTCCGCGGGACTGCAATAGAGTATATAAACCTTAAAGTAGTTATAGAGGAATTTCGGCTCTTCACATAAACAAGTTTAGGCTTTATTATTAGGGGATTTAAGGATAGGATTATAGTATGCGTATACTACTGTAATTGTGCAACCGGTGTAAAAGTAGGATAAAAGTATTTGTAGGAGCAGGAGTGATTTAACAGATTATTTTTTTGGGTGGGACGGGGTTTCGGCGAGGGGGAAGTGAATTTTTAGCATAATTTTATTGGTTTTTGTCCCCATTTGCAGCCCGTCAATTGAAATCGGCTGAGAAAACATTTATTCTCACCCTTGGCAAGTGTTCGATGGTGTTTTGGTCACCCCCTTCGTTCGCAAGAAAATTTCACTACCCGCCCACCTCTTTTTTATCGGCTGCTTGTTCTCAGTTGTCCTTTTTTATCACCCCCCAACAGCTCAGAGCCAAACACTTTCCCAAGAATGATTATGTAGGAGCCGGAAGAGGGGACGAGTTGTTTGGGCTCTTCAGACGGACCCTCCTGTTTTCGTTACGGACAGTATTTATTTTTAACTAGCCCTGCGCGCCACCCTCGTTTATATATATCGGGATTGCAACTATCTGAATGTGCTTTGTCTTGTATCAAAAGCTCATAAGTAACAAGGAAAGGATATAGTACTTAAGAATGCACTTCAAAAACTTAAGTATATATGCTTTAAAGTTTTGAGCTCAACTTTATTTTATCCCCAAGTCATTTATGGTTACAATTAGGAATAATTGACATTTATGGCCTCTTATGAGGGTTTCGGGACTCTGTCCGTTTACGGACTCTTATTAGGGATACGGACTCCAATTGATTCGGACTCAAAATGGGACAGACCTCTTATTACCATCCTCTTATTTGGGTCACTACAGTAGCTATTTTAAAGGTAATATGAAATCTGGACGTTCTGAAAACGAGGCGGAAGCGATATATTGATTGCCGAAATTGTGAGTAGTTTTGTAACTGCCATATGCAACGAGATTTTATTTCGACGTGGAATTTATCCGGTGGACGCATTTAGGTTGGTTTTTAAAATGTCATGTCACATGCCCTTATTCGTAGACTGTGCATATGTGTAGAACAGGGCTGGAACAGACATATTCCTAAACCTAAGCAAAAAAATTAGTCTAAAGCTTATGTAAGCTTTGGCATCCGCCACCGAACTAAAGCTAATGGTGGTCTGCCTTCTGGTTTTGTTGAAGATCGACTTTTGGCATTTGTTTATCAAAAAGTTTTCTTAATTTCTCTCGGCTTTTTTTTAATTTTTACTCAAAACTGAGAGTAGAATGACTTTAAAATCAATGATATTCACATTATTTCATCGGCACTCTCTTCGAAATAGGCTCTACGGAACTACACAAACTGAGTCAAATTTGACTCCGCCAGAGTAAAAGTTGTTTCCGCCAGAGTCAAATTCGTCTCACTAAGTCGCACGTTTGATTCTGTCGGAGTCTATATAATTTGACTCAGTTTGTGTAGTCCCATAGAGCCTACTTATTTCGGAGAGAGTCAAGTTGACTAGCCATTTTTGCAGTGTACTGTAGGTAATTCACTGATATTTCATCCGAAGCTACTTTGGTCTTTGCCGAATCTACTTTCGAATCCCAAGCTTATTAAGCGAATAATTTTCAGTTTACTATCTATAACCCCTTCTCACATCGCACCGTGTTGAACAATTGCAACACGTATATATATAGTACTAAGTGACCACAAGACGTGAGAGCCCCCTCGTGCTCGAGCGTCAAGTTCCTATAGCTGAGTGGTGATGGTATACGCCTCCCACTCCAGTCACTGGAGTTCGAATCCTAGCATAAAAAATAGGTCTCAGGGAAAATAGAAAATATTCATGTGAGAAAGGGTTAATACCTTTAAAAAATCGTTGGATACAGATTTAAAATTTAAAGTTCAAAAATTATTTCACACCAGTTCATGAAAACTTCGTGGGTTGACAAACCCTGCAGGTTTGGATTGCTCAGAAGCTGTCCAAACATGATTGATTTTAGTTGACCTTTTAGCCAGTTTCGAGAATTCTTACATTTCAGAAGCGAAACACAATGGGACGTCTTGTTTCATATCTGTCAACATCCACTAATTGTCGATTATTTTCGACACATTTTTGCATCGGTTAAGCAACTGTACACTGAACGCAAGTTGAACACAGTGTTGCTCAGGATTGTTGAAAGAACAGTTGAGGGCGGATCTCGAGTTGAGGAAAGTCTGCTTGCTCAACCGTCAACTTCTCGAGCGGAACCTGTTGGCCAGGAGAGTGGACAAAACGAAGACTGTGTGATTGAAACTTTTCATATTCAGTTGGCGTATATTCGACCTGGATTGGCTTGTAAAGGCGATGTTGAACTCGTTGAAGCATCTGAATTGATAGAGGTGAGAGAGCAATTCAACTGCTAATTGTAATTTCAGATATTTTATTTGTGAATTTTGAATGGTAAGAAATAGTATGCAGATGGCAAGAGACATGTTTATTTACTTGACCCTAATAAAAGGGGGTGACTGATATTTATTTCGACACTGCAGAGGATACTTTCGTTGCAATTCGAGAACGGATTGTCTTGATCGTAGTATACTCCACATGGGAAAGGTTTAAATTTAATTTTGTAAACTTTTATTTCTTCAGGATCGTCTGCGTCATCTTGCGAGCAAATTATCCAACATTCGTCAACTGGATTTCACTGGATTGAACGCTTCAAACTTATCGTTTAAAGTTGAATTGGAACTTGTTTCTTCAGAAACTACAGCAACAATAGATACGAATTATCAAAATTGTCACAATAACAAGTCTATAGACCAATTGAAATGGACCCGAATAAGCGATGAAAATTCAAATTCTGGCACAAAAATATTTCCTGTCGGTTCGTTTGAATGTCCAATTGTTAAAATGAACATTTTTAGACAGTAAATTTTATAAAGTATTTGGTTTTTGTGAATTTAGTACGATTTCTAAAATATGGAACAATTGGCCTGGAAACATATTTATTACAGTATCCATCGCAAGAAAATATATATGGTTAAGTTCTGGGTGATGGGTGATTGACTTTATTTTGGACTGCATCACCGACTTCGGCAAGAAAATCGACTTTGCCGAGCCGATTCCAGCAATTTTATTAGTAAAAATGTTGTAAATTATGTTTCGCATCAAAAATAATTTTTTAAAAATGTCATTTAACAAGTTAAAAGAGAATTATTTTTGTGCCAGAATTTGAATTTTCATCGCTTATTCGGGTCCATTTCAATTGGTCTATAGACTTGTTATTGTGACAATTTTGATAATTCGTATCTATTGTTGCTGTAGTTTCTGAAGAAACAAGTTCCAATTCAATTTAAACGATAAGTTTGAAGCGTTCAATCCAGTGAAATCCAGTTGACGAATGTTGGATAATTTGCTCGCAAGATGACGCAGACGATCCTGAAGAAATAAAAGTTTACAAAATTAAATTTAAACCTTTCCCATGTGGAGTATACTACGATCAAGACAATCCGTTCTCGAATTGCAACAAAGTATCCTCTCAGTGTCGAAATAAATATCAGTCACCCCCTTTTATTAGGGTCAAGTAAATAAACATGTCTCTTGCCATCTGCATACTATTTCTTACCATTCAAAATTCACAAATAAAATTCTGAAATTACAATTAGCAGTTGAATTGCTCTCTCACCTCTATCAATTCAGATGCTTCAACGAGTTAACATCGCCTTTACAAGCCAATCAGGTCGAATATAGCCAACTGAATATGAAAGTTTAATCACAGTCTTCGTTTTGTCCACTCTCCTGGCAACAGGTTCCGCCAGAAGTTGACGGTTGAGCAAGCAGACTTTCCTCAACTCAGATCCGCCCTCAACTGTTCTTTCAACAATCCTAGCAAATGTTTCAACTTGCGTTCAGTGTACAGTGTGTTAACGATGCAAAAATGTGTCGAAAATAATCGACAATTAGTGGATGTTGACAGATATGAAACAAGACGTCCCATTGTGTTTCGCTTCTGAAATGTAAGAATTCTCGAAACTGGCTAAAAGGTCAACTAAAATCAATCATGTTTGGACAGCTTCTAGCAATCCAAACCTGCAGGGTTTGTCAACCCACGAAGTTTTCATGAACTGGTGTGAAATAATTTTTGAACTTTAAATTTTAAATCTGTATCCAACGATTTTTTAAAGGTATTAACCCTTTCTCACATGAATATTTTCTATTTTCCCTGAGACCTATTTTTATGCTAGGATTCGAACTCCAGTGACTGGAGTGGGAGGCGTATACCATCACCACTCAGCTATAGGAACTTGACGCTCGAGCACGAGGGGGCTCTCACGTCTTGTGGTCACTTAGTACTATATATATACGTGTTGCAATTGTTCAACACGGTGCGATGTGAGAAGGGGTTATAGATAGTAAACTGAAAATTATTCGCTTAATAAGCTTGGGATTCGAAAGTAGATTCGGCAAAGACCAAAGTAGCTTCGGATGAAATATCAGTGAATTACCTACAGTACACTGCAAAAATGGCTAGTCAACTTGACTCTCTCCGAAATAAGTAGGCTCTATGGGACTACACAAACTGAGTCAAATTATATAGACTCCGACAGAATCAAACGTGCGACTTAGTGAGACGAATTTGACTCTGGCGGAAACAACTTTTACTCTGGCGGAGTCAAATTTGACTCAGTTTGTGTAGTTCCGTAGAGCCTATTTCGAAGAGAGTGCCGATGAAATAATGTGAATATCATTGATTTTAAAGTCATTCTACTCTCAGTTTTGAGTAAAAATTAAAAAAAAGCCGAGAGAAATTAAGAAAACTTTTTGATAAACAAATGCCAAAAGTCGATCTTCAACAAAACCAGAAGGCAGACCACCATTAGCTTTAGTTCGGTGGCGGATGCCAAAGCTTACATAAGCTTTAGACTAATTTTTTTGCTTAGGTTTAGGAATATGTCTGTTCCAGCCCTGTTCTACACATATGCACAGTCTACGAATAAGGGCATGTGACATGACATTTTAAAAACCAACCTAAATGCGTCCACCGGATAAATTCCACGTCGAAATAAAATCTCGTTGCATATGGCAGTTACAAAACTACTCACAATTTCGGCAATCAATATATCGCTTCCGCTGTTTTCAGAACGTCCAGATTTCATATTACCTTTAAAATAGCTACTGTAGTGACCCAAATAAGAGGATGGTAATAAGAGGGGGTCCGTCCCATTTTGAGTCCGAATCAATTGGAGTCCGTATCCCTAATAAGAGTCCGTAAACGGACAGAGTCCCGAAACCCTCATAAGAGGCCATAAATGTCAATTATTCCTAATTGTAGCGCATAAATGACTTGGGGATAAAATAAAGTTGAGCTCGAAACTTTAAAGCATATATACTTAAGTTTTTGAAGTGCATTCTTAAGTATATCCTTTCCTCGTGTTATGGCTCATGAGCTTTTGATACAAGACAAAGGCACAATTCAACTGATAGTTGCAATACCCGATATATATTAGTAACGAAGGGTGGCGCGCAGGGCTAGTTAAAAATAAATAACTGTCCGTAAACGAATAACAAGGAGGGTACCGTCTGAAGAGCCCAAACAAACATCAGTCCCCCTCTTATCCGGCTCACTACAATAAATCAATTTTCTCAACCGTTTTTCCGCGGGACTGCAATAGAGTATATAAACCTTAAAGTAGTTATAGAGGAATTTCGGCTCTTCACATAAACCAAGTTTAGGCTTTATTATTCAGGGGATTTAAGGATAGGATTATAGTATGCGTATACTACTGTAATTGTGCAACCCGGTGTAAAAGTACCGGATATCAACAGTATTTGTAGGAGCCAGGAGTGATTTAACACGAAGCACTGCAACAAAAATTAACATTAATTATCTTTCAGGGTGCAACCAGTGAAAAATACCGGAGCCGGACGTCAACGAAACTTGCCGAGCCAGAGGTGAGCCGAAATAAATTATGGTGAATTAGTTAACTTTAGCCAATATCCGCAATATGTTGTTAAAACTTATTTGGTTTTAAGCTAAGTTTCAGCGCAATTTCGGAAATTTTCTAAATTTTGGAACCTTCAGCGAAAATATTTTTTGCCGGAGCCGAAAACAGACCCCTGGTTGTAAATGATTTAGTAAGTAAAATCTTAGGACTTCTCGTATAGAAAACAAAATAATTTTGGTCGCATTTCATTTCAACTTCCAAGCGGAATATCTCTAAGACAAATGCGCTCCAACTCAAATTTTCGCAATAAATTCGCTCTTTCACATTACTGATAACTGATTGTTTTACTTGAAAATTTGGATATATAGCAGGTAAAGTATTTAAATAACTTATAGATACACCCATTACTGACTACAAATTAAGTATTATATCCACGAAACTAAAGGTGAGTACTGAGTATATACTTTTATGGAAAAACAATGTTTTTATATATAAAAATCCAGCACTTAATATATCTCAGTGAGAAAACATTGGTCTGGTCAAAGTTTACACTTAAAACGGCCCTTTTACTTTTACGAGTGCCCTGATTTTTCCGAGCGACTGCAAAAGACCAGGCTTACGATTTAGATTAAGTTCTTCGCTTGAGCTTAATACGCTACAGTTTTAAACTATCCTAACATGTAGACTTTTAAGCTTAGGCTTAGGAATATGCTTTATATTTTGGACATTTAGTTATACTACCAAAGGATCAAACAAAACTGCAAAGCATAACTTTGCTTAAAAATACTCAAGTTTTAAAACTGTAGATAGCTGGTTGCAACCGAAAGTACAAAATACCGAACCGGAAAGCAATAAATTTGGTCGAAGCCGAACGCCGATTTTGGGCCGAAACATAAGACGAAATTCCCATTTATATACTCTGACCAAAATCTATGGTATCAAAGGTTCTTACGCGAAATCATACTGACAAAAACAATAAAACAAAGCACAAAAAACAAGTTTGGGCTTCACACTATTTCTTAAACAAATGGACTACATATTTGATCACAACCGAACTGTTAGACGTTGTGACATCATTACCACTGGCGGCGATGACGTCACTCAACAACGGCAACTGCTTCACAATCGGATTGCGTGACGCAGTTGAGTCGGCATAAATCGCCGCCAGTGGCAACTCGACTGCACCGAGCACAAAATTCGGCGCAAATTCGAGTCGTACAAGGAACGCAACTTGCAACGTAATGACGTCATCGCTTCTTCGATCGGTTTCATCAATGATAAATTGTGTTGTCACCAACGGATCACTTGATTTTTGAGCGTTTGCCGGTATATGCCGCACGGTGCGTTGTCGATCACCATATCTCAACTCGCACAACACCGGCAACCCTGAGTATCCGTCTGGAATTTCAAGCGAACGAGCGCACATCACTTCGACCAGCAACCGCCCGATACCTTTCCCGGACGACTGTTGTAGCAGTTGTGACGGTGGACCAGCGGCAGTTGGCGATGTCGAGTCTGTGGTTGACGACTGAGGTCTGCTTCGGCTGCTGCCGCCGCCAACCTGTTGAGCAGCCTGAGTACCAGCAACAGCGTTCGTGATCGCTTTACTCAATTTGTTCAACCACAACAGACGAGCGTTTGACGATACCGCTCGTACGTTGATGAGCTGTTGTTGCGAGTGGCTGCCACTGCCATCAGACGAGCTCGCGTCTGGAGTCGCGACACCAGTTACCGCTGGCGTCGGAACTCCTGACTGGCGATCGCTTCCAGTCGCCGTTGAATCGACTGCGGAAGACGATGGCGATACGATGATCGTAAACGCTGTATCGTCGCCTGAAGGCTGTAGCGATTCCGACACACCATTGGTCAAACCACTCATTAATCCCGACGCTGGAAAAGCTGTTTGAACCCGAGCATTGATTAATAGGATTGGCTTACGGTAAAGGGTCAATTCAATATCGGAGGTCCGCGACAACTTGAACGCCTCTGGATCGTCTATCGAGTCTTCTGGCCGAGTCAGCAACAAAAAATCATTGAACAACAACGCGATCAACAACTTGTTCGACTTGGCCTTGTATAAAACGCCGGAATGTAAAAATACCCGCGGTCCAAGCGAATGTGTATCGCTATTGAATGCGAGTTTTGGCCGAATCGGAGGTGAAATATGTTTCGGATCGGTTTTGATCGACCGCTGGCACCAACACAACATTTGCAGATTTTCCATTTCCGTGACCACTTGATTGACACGACTGCACAGAGCTCTGAGACGGTCGAGAGCGGCTTGAAGGTTTGCATAGTCTTTACCGGAAGGCGAAGAGTATTTGAGTATTTTTTCAACAATCAACGGGTATTTGGTGACTCGAGTCATTGGAATCAGCAGAAAATACGTCAACGGAAGACCACGAGCGGCAACATGTTGGCAGCATTCCGCATATTTTGCACGGAATTGATCTGAGCTGTGGCTGCGAATGCTTATTAAATCGAGGGCGTCTTGTTGGTACTGACAAAACGAAACAAACGCTTCGAATTGGTCCAAATGAGCCAGTATTACTTGACCAATCATTGGACGT
The DNA here is from genome assembly GCA_030248215.1 of Enoplolaimus lenunculus. Lineage (NCBI taxonomy): Eukaryota > Metazoa > Nematoda > Enoplea > Enoplida > Thoracostomopsidae > Enoplolaimus > Enoplolaimus lenunculus. The sequence continues at coordinate 201,635 of JASANG010000558.1, forward strand.
TGTTTTCGTAAATCTTTGAGAAACGCTTTGCCAACTGAACGCAAATCGTTCCAATTGAGCTGTAAATATGTGCGAGGTTGCAAGAAACGAACCCAAAACGTGATTGCAAAACATGCATACATTTGATTCTGCTTACATAAAAAGTAATATAAAACCTAAAAATTATAGCTGTAACTGTATCCGAATCACGCAAGTTCGCGTTCCAATATTATTAATACAGATGCTTGTTCTTACATATTTACCAACAAACAAAACTGTCCTGAAAGTTCACGATTGTTTACTTTCTTAAATTTTCATTACTGTTTTGACAAGGCTGCCTTACATTTCAAACATATTTGACTTTATGTTTCAAAAATATTTGTCTCAATCGTTTATGAAACAAAGCCTTAATTTCAGACTTTCAATTTTGAAAAATTTCAAATATATATATATACGTATCTCTGAAAAATTCAAAAATAAAGTCTAGAATTCAAGACATAAATATAGTTTTAAGCAAACTACGTAGTTTAAGCTTGATAAACTATACCTGCAGTGTGTTCTGATCATTATCATCCAGCACAGTCGCAAGTGGCTCAAAGAATACACTACGAATCATTGCTAAATCTTCTAAATAATGTTGTTCAGTCATTAACAACTCCTCGATGTACATTCGACGCTTCATTTTATCACCTCCATCCGTTTCTGAATAATTGTCACTCCTGTAAACAATGCAAAGAGTATCATACACCGGAGTTGTATAGTCACATGGCTGCTTCAAATCAATAACCATTGACTAAACTACATCAGATCCCATTCCGTATTTAAAAAACCACCATTGCAAATAAACAACTTAATTTTAAACTTCAAATTTTGCCAATTTTCCATTTTTTTTCAAAAAACATAAAAACAAATAAATTATTCGCGTTTTGACGACCAAAACTTATATCCTACAGCAGCCTTGTGTCTATACGACTCTATGTACTCTTTGCATGTAACAGGTGTTTCCATATTGACATCCTTACTCCAAATTTCATTCATAAATCACTGCCAAACAAGATTTCATTGATAAAACAATTTCTTAAACGGCTAAACAACACACTACTACTACTATTTATCAGCTCTTCGGTCAGTCAATACGCGAACAATTTATTTCGTCCGTTTTTTTTGTTTCTATATATAGTTTACGTTAATATATAAGATAGCCAGCGAATACACATGTGCATAACATCTACTCGAATAACAACTATACATATACAGATTCAAATATATATGGCACCTGTTTGACCGTGTCCTGAAATGCCACATCAAAACAAAAAACATCCTTTTTTTACAAAATCCTTAAGCAGACTTAAACGCATTGAAACGTCTGAATTTGAAATATACATTAATTTAAGCGGATTACAATTAATTTTATTAAATTTGAAGCATACATTAATTTAAGCGGACGAGAATTATTTTTACTAAATTTACTTGTATTAAACATATTTAGTTCCATTGGGGTTAGCGAACCAGACGCTGTCCTTATAAACCCTATGACATTAATAATACTTGTCGTGTGGCGCCGTGCGTTACCAAACGGTATCGTCGGTGAGTAATTCAAGTACGACACCGCAACCGTACGTACGGTGACGGATGGCGGCGGACGTCATTAAAAGAATAGCGCCACCCTTAATCTGAAATCTGCAAAAAACATTTTCAACTGTTACTTCCTTAACATTAGATCCAATCAACAGACCCAAGCACTGGCGAATCCAAGAAAGGGCCATCCAGGCCATGACTAAAACCCACAATTTTGCGTCGATCCCGTTTAGAAGTTTCTTGATTCGCCGTTGCAAGCAAACAAAAATAAGTAGCAAAAACAACATAAAACCAAACACATATAAAAAGATTAGTAGTATAAATCACAAAACATCGGTAAATAGAATAATAAATATTTGAGAAAAACAGAAAAACGAACACATTAAAATAATATATACTGGTACCTATGATAAACAAATAAGTAACTTCCATACAATGACATGCACGGAGCGACCGGGCACACTCACTAAAAGAACGGATGTGAATATCACCTTTTACCGGAACCGGATACTGCAAGGACATTTTAATTAAAATTTAATCTCTTCTTGTCTGGCATTAACCTTGTTTAATTGACTGATTAAGTATAAACGGTTGTATATAATTATTGGTTGCTTACATGTAATACGTAACATTTTACGCGAGTTGCAGAACTAAAATGTTTTGGCCGACTCCAGCAAACTGTTTGGGCCATGTACGTACTTTAATTGTAACCCCGAATAAATATACAGTATACTGTTAATTTGGACGTCAATTTCATTTCTAAAAGATCGTAAACAAAATATCCGGTCGCACCCTGACGTAAGTATAAATATATGCCTCCAAATAGTACGTTCACAATAAACAAAGAAAACCGAAAATGCTACTTTTACAACACACCATTATATATATATGTAATTATTAGACAAAAACTACATATATAACCGTTCCGTCGAAAAATTCCCACCTATGGATTCAGACGGGGCTAAGATGGGATAGAATTTATTATTAAAAAATTAAACGACTGAATATTTTAGATGTGGTTAACGCTTACAAACAATGCCGACAGTTGCTTTCACAAAAGTCTAACAACCATATAAAGTCAACACCACGCTTTCAATTCTACTTCAAGGCTGTATTACTAACGCAATGTTTTAATTTTCCTCGACGACCTGAGTTGTGAGTTATTATAATTCAGCAGCTATGGTTATATAATGTAATTATTAAATTAATGAATTTTTATATAACAACTGCTTTCTCTCTCTCTAAACTAACTCGATTTAAGCTTAATCTAATCTAGCAGCCGCAGTAAGCTAACTGTATAGATTAAACTTAACTGGTAGGTTACGCTTAGATTCATTTTAAATCTTACACATTTAAAGTTTAAGCTGAACTTAATGAATTCTAAAATATATAATTTTAGAGCATCACTTATAACTTAAAGATCAACTTAAACTCGTGTTAAACTTAAAAATATATTAGTTTACGTTAAACTTAAAATTCTAGTTTAGTTATACAGTCCATCCAGCCATTTAAGTTTTCAAAAAAGTGCTGTGATAAAATTATTGCCAACAACGCATTTAGAAATATTACGTAACAATTTATAAAATTGCACACTTTTTCTTCAAATTTAATAAAACAGCTTATAACCTCATCTTATGATCTTATTAATCTAATTTTACTCTTAAAATTATACAAAGCTTCCAGTAAAAAGTTTGCCTTACACTTTTGTTGACGTCCGGCGCCGTCCGTCACAATACGGTATCATACGTGTGTAATTTGCGTACGACAACGCACTGTGACGGACGGCGCCGGACGGGTGACGCACGGTGACGGACGGCGCCGTGTAAGCATGTGAGACATGCTTGTCCATTATGTGCACATGCAATATAGTGCAGTCTACTATATGTATGCTAGCTGGCAGCATACAGTCGACACATACAGTCGACAAAAAATGTAGTTAGAGAGGCGGGGTTCGTAGCGCACTGGTAGAGTGCTCGCTTAAGGATCCGTAGGCTGAGAGTTCTATCCCTGCTCTGTAGACCCGCTTTTCCAGCTGCTAAGTAAACAGGTCTGATGTGCCGGTTTGCAGCAATTTGTGTCTGTTTGCATCATTAAAAGTTTTCAATAATATAAAACCTATTGCATGCATAACGATTAACAATTGTCGTATCACTTTAAGTTTGCCAAATATCTGCGTTTAAACACATGTGCTTAAGCTAATAGCGCAACACATACAACGTTGTACAGCGCTTTTAATCAATTTTTGTTACATCCTTTCATCTGCAAGAAAGTCATGACTAAACGGATGCAAATACCGGAACCGGATGGTGATATCGGATTTTCAAAGCTGAACCGGAATTCTCGTAGCGATATCAATTACTGAACTAATATTGACTGTTGTGTTTTCGAACTTACAACCACGTTTTGTCGCTGTGATAAGAAGAAAAAATATTCACTTACAATCTTTTGTTCTTATTACTTTCGATATATTTTCAGTATTGAACAAATAATATACATTAAAAGATAACAAAACAAAAATATATGTATGTATCACAAGAAAACGCTATGCATAGATGAAAGAATCAAAGTCACATACGCTCCACCAAGGTTCCACAAAGAGCCAGGAGGTAATTTTAATACCACAACTAAACTTTAAACGCGATAACATTACACGAATTTCAAAACACTGCAATCACATATTTTGAACATATCGAGTGTCCGAAATTATTTGATACCGCGTAATAATTATATCTACGTAAAACTGAATATATATACCCCGTACTTTAGTTTTCTTATGAAAATTTTCAAATTTTACACAACTTTCCTTGCAAATATCCAATTTTTTCAACTCGTAATGGTACAACAGTTGAAGCCAGCACCAAAAAAGTTATAAAATCAAATCAAATTCGCTGTTTGCTTAAACCCATGTAACAAAGCTAAGCTAAACAGTACACAGGGGATAAACTGGCCAACATACAAATTTTCTCACACATGTACGTATATATAAGTATGTAAACACGTATATATACATTTCCATAAACCTAACTGAACATTGTTCCCATCCTGCACTGTTATTACCGTATCCTACCTAATTTAGCATTCGAACCAAGGCTTCCGACTTAGAATAACAGAAACGAACGAATTTAGCTTTCAATTGGTTCCCAGCAACTTTTTCTGTCATTCGATAATTGCTTATACGTACGCCATTCAACAAAGACTCACACAAGACTGGAATTAATGCCAACACCAGGGATACCGATGCTTTTTGGCTTCAGTGTCTCGGACACTGAAGCTCTTTTGGCTTCAGTGTCCCATATACTGAAGCCAAAAAGCTTCAGTATCCTGGATACTGCGGCCAAAAAAGCTTCTCTGTCCAGGATACTGAAGCTTTTTTGGCTTCAGCGTCCAGGATACTGAAGCTTTTTTCGCTTCAGTGTCCATGACACTACCCCCTCAAAAGTCACCTCGTGTACGCATGTTACTGTGGAAGTTGCATATTATATATAATATTGCTTACAACTCAAGACGGTTAGATTGCAACTAAAATTACTGCGTAGTTTTCGCCGGAATACGGGAGCTAATATTAATTTTCACAACAAAACTCAAAACAGGAGGGGTCGTTTTTAAGATACGGCATTTAATATCCCCCCAATTAAAGACTTGGCTAAAATAATCCGACCGGCAACCAGCGACATGAATTCGGACGACTTTTAACATCAGTTTCAAGCTGTGTAAGTATACATATACGTATGAATATTCATCTGATATTGCTCTCCGAGAACCAATATCTGTTTTATGCAAACAAAACTCATTGATCACCCCGCAAGTCAGATACTATTGCGTCTAATTACTATTTACATCACGCCACTCTACGCTGTTTGGCTCTTTTTGGTTATCCGCCCCCCTCCAGCCGGCGTCTGCCCGACAATGGTTGAAAGTTATTCTTTTGCATGTTTAAGCTAAGTACACACGGCTTTCCATGATCATTTCATGACTAAATTTGAATTTTTGAAAAGTTTGATTTTTAAAATCCTATGGTCCCACCTCGGCACCCAAACAGCGATGTACGGTCTCGATCAAAACGAGAACCAACGGCCATATACCAGGGTGCAACCGGAATTACAATTTACCGGAACCGAACTTTGAAAAAATTACCGCAAACGCAACCGGAAAATGAAAAATACATGTCACCGAAAAATTCATTTTAACTTTCTTTTTTGCAATATTATTGGTGAAATAATCCTAGTTGGAGATAGGAATTCAGCCGGAACCGGAATTCCGGTTGCACCCTGCCCTAAACTCCGCCATTCAACGCATCCGGGAACACCCTCTATTTGGCACCAAAACCATCTACGGTTCCGTTTCGTACCACTAAAACACAAAACTATATACAGCCCCTTCGATACTCAGGACCCACACCAGCCCTCGCTCGCAAGCTGTATAGCAAGTCAATTGGGTTCCTACAACCGGACATATATATTCAACCAAAGAATAGTGTTCACAATGTACAGTCGACGCCGCCACAAGCGACAAATACAACCAGGGTGGAACACGAATCCTTATTCTACAGCGACAACAAAACGACATTATAACATCGTAGACACCAACCAGCTGACGGTTCACTGCGAAACCTTTGTCATCATTAGCTACGCCCGGATACAATAAGCGTCAATACCCATCCCCTGCCCCACCCTGGACACTTCGTATCATCATCACACATGCTCATCATCAACAAACAATATACACATTAAATACATACATATATACATATATATGACATATGTCTATATCAGTACAGACATATATAGCATCCCTAATTTAGTCGTTTGACAATCAGCCAACAACCTACCAAACGAACCAAATGGCTGGATAGGCTAAGAAGACTATACTTACCTACGTACCCTATTCACTAACAACTCATTCTCGTTCTGTTGTTGTGAAGAAAGAAACAGTAAAGATTATACACTAAAATACCTATATTGTCTTTGTTTTGTCAGCCCTTATATTACCACCTATCTATTCTACGTACAATATGCATGCCAACAAAGTGTTAGTGAAGTCTATCTGTCTATTAACACTACGATCTACGTTTCGAACTAAAGCTGGAACGCCCGCACTACGTAATTTGAGTTGCGAAACTTTTCGAAAAGTTCAAAATTTATCTAAAACCGGGCAGGGGGTTGAGCCCCAACTGGTCTTGCAGTTATGGCTACGAGTCATGATTATTAATACTTAAAATACCGTTACTTTTCGATTGTCAAACGTCATCCTGCCGTTTAGAACTCACGCACGACTCGGTTCCATATGCATAATCAAACCGGCCCCTGCCATTATGCTCTAACGTCTACACATAATAACAGTCGTTCTATATTTTCTCACGCACAATCGTTGTTCTCACGCACAATCGTTGTTCTCACGCATGTATGACCTTACACAGTTCAGTCAACCTAGTATATCTACCCCTCGTACAAGTACTCAGTTCAATCAAAGACACAATCATTCATACACCGCAAACTTAAGCTTATACACAAGCTTAAACACACTATTATTGAGACATGGATTGAACGCAAACGTAGCCAGCACACCCGAACTTAAATACAAACACGAATACGGCATCTTCAAACTAGACGACCAAAGGCAAAACCTGTTGTCAACTTAAAAATATTCTCAATTAACATTTGAAATTTTTTTGAAAATTCTACACAAACACACAGTTTGTGTAAAATATACACATTTGCAAATATCGAGACCACAAATTCGATTCCACAGTTTTCGACATTAGTTTTGTGAAGATTTGGTTACTCAAATTAGATCGGTTTCAAAGAAAAACTTCAACCTCTCATGGCAAATTATGCGCCGTTCACCATAATTTTGTCAATGGTGCCACAAAATATGCGTCATAGCTCAAGGCTATCCACGAGGTCATTTTCAAAACGAGCACGTGACAGCCCTGAACTATAAGACATTTATCTTATAGCAAAGGGCTATCACGTGCTCGTTTTGAAAATGACCTCGTGATAGCCCTGAGCTATGACGCATATTTTGTGGCACCATTGAGCCAGCGCGTTCCACGAAACTCGTGTAGCCCTCCTGGCCTATCACAAAATTTCAGTAACATATGAGGGTGCATCAGCGTATAAAAATACTACAACCAAAATCTGGCTCCGGCAGGTGACCGAGACGGATATTTAAAGAAATTTAAAATATGCTAAACAACGTCTCAATATGAACTCTGGTACAATACGAGGTCTACAACTTTAAAATTTCAACGATCCACAATTTGTAACCAACCGACTTTGGTTTTAGCACCGTTGTTTTTATCGCTTTCCAGTCTTTTCCATCAAGAGTTAGCAAACCATGTAAAACTCGTTCGACGGCTAACAAATTAGCTCAGCTTTCCGCCCCGTTCGCGTTAGCGGCGGTTGTGCAGAGGCTTTAAACTCCTCCGGCAGTATCAGCGTAAGCCAAGACACTGTGACACGACGGGTACAATTTGTTCACTATGTGACTCTGACACTCACGGTGTACAACCTTGAATTATACTCAAAGTAAGATACACACAAACCCTGCTGCTGCCGGAAATCATGGGTGACAGTACCTCTACATACATACCTACTGTATATGTGCCATAAATACACGGTCAAGGTGTGTATATTTCAAAGAAAAACTGTATCTACAAGATCGAACGCACGAATCAGCGTAGTATGTATTGCGTACGTATATACATGTGAACAAAGTTCACGAGCGAAACTAATCGTAATTTTGAAGACTGTGCGATAGTTTTCTATTTTTACTAAGGCGACCCTAAAAGTAATTTCTGCAGCAAAACTGCAATTTGTGCCTTAGAATTGCAAACAAAATCGGCAAATAGTCGCATACTAGCGGATTGCCTTGCACTCAAAAGTGAACTGCCACACAGGCCATTGACTGTGGTATACACTTTTCCGCCAAAGGATTAAGCTCAGACCACGTTTGGGAAAAGGCTTAGCTAAGCCTAAGCCTGAATGTTACATCATAAGATGAAACTGAAACTGTACAAGAGCCTATCCATTTCCGATTAAAATTATGTAAGCTATATTTCCAACAGATCCTAAAACCCCGCATAATCAAACCGCAAGGGAACAGACTCTTTCTGACCTTAACTCTCTTAAGAAGCCACAATACTGATTACTCTAAACACATATCTAAAACAAACATCACATCTATCACTTTACGTTCCAATGTTATCAAAAAAATTACCCCACCCCCACCCCAGCGCTAGTGTATTTACCTCAATTCATATTCGCTCAACTCATCTTGATTCGCCTCTGAATTGGCAGCACCACCACCGTCATTAGGGCCTCCACCCCCCGAATCTTGTCTACCTTCAGTCGCCGCCGCCACAGCTCCAGCCTCAGCGACATAATTCGCTGGAAATACACCAACGTGTGCTGTTCGCTTATTCTCACCTCGCCACCAAGAATCGTCTAAGCGTTCCAATACTTGAATTTGATCACCTCGCGACATCGCAAGCTCATCTTCTTGTTGCGGTGCATAGTCCCACAGCGCTTCAACTAAATCATCATTGCCAGGCACAGATCCACCATTCCCACTCCCAGCACCGACTTCACCGCCGCTGCTCGCTCCTCCTGTCGACGCTGCCTCAGCCGCAACAGCCTTGACATACTGACCCGGGAACCAGCCCATCCGTTTCCCACCACCACCAGACGCTGCGGTACCACCGTTGTCCGATGACGTCAATTCACCTTCCCACCATCCGGTTGGCGATTTTGAGCGAACTTTGATCACGTCACCGGGCGACAACGAAAGCTGATTCGCTGCTCCGGCTGCAAACGGAGCTATTGCTTGAACGAGTTCGAACTTTGCGGCAGTTGTGCCAGCCGAAGTCGCACTACCTGTTTGCGATACAACTGAGCCAGTAGCAGACAGTGTTGGTGAGGATCGTTGTTGTTGTTGTTGCTGTGGTTGTTGTTGCTGACTAGACGCTGCCATGACTTCGACATAATTTGCAGGAAATATACCTTCGTTGTTATGGCAACGACCCGTCCACCAATCACCGTCCATGCGAGTAACAAATATTTCATCACCTGCCTGCAAAAATGCACAAAGAAACAATACACAACTTTTCACGAAAAACTAAATAACATTACAGCAAAAAATTGTCAGATTACCCAAATAAAGAGGTATAAATTCAGTTACCCCTATTTTATTTCGTGAATTTGTTAACACTGGTCGGGTTTACAAATTCTCATCCATAACTTAGTGAGTCACGAACAACCAACTACAAGGAATGTGTCGATTAAACGATATCGGTAATAATCGGCGTTTTTCGGGAGTAGCGACCTCGGCATTGACGCTGCAAAGAAAATTGCCGATTCTCTGCCGATACTTTTTGCATGAAACAGTGAATTGGAATGCAATGAATTTTCCCCTTGACGTTTATCAGTCTGTCTGATCCAGGAAACTGTTATCTCTCTTGAGTTTGTGTTTAAAAAAATTAATTGAAATGAACCGTTCTGATAAAATAGTCTCACGTGTTGTACATCCCTACATACTCCTACGATTTCTAAACAAACTCAACGCTAAACTAAACAATCAAATTGCATTAGTTCGAAAAATGGAAGCTTAACCCAATTACGCTGTGCAGAAGATAAACACGTAGCCTATTGTACGCATCCTACACATTTGCTGTATTTAACTTTTATTCAAAAATTATAACATACTCATTAAACAGTAAACAGAAACTCTAAACCTTCCAAATTACTGCACTAATAATCACCCACCTGGAACTCTAGATCACCAGGCTCAGACGTGATAAACGGATAAATCGCGACGTACCACGACCCGTCGCTGTTGCCAGCCGCAGACGCACCGTTTGTAGCCGCCGCCATCTGCCCAGCTGTCGAGCCTGTCTCACCACTTGACGACGTCCGCATTTGATCAGCGTTTAGAGTACTAACGGCAATTGGAGGAGCCACAGCCGTTGCGCCGGTACTCTCAACGCTGCCAGACCTCGACGTCCTGCGGCTTCCGCCAGCTGTCGACGATCGAGTCGTTCCTGTTGCAGCTACAAGCTTGACGTACGATTTCGGGAACCAGCCCGACTGCACGTTTCCGTCCGGGCCTAAAACGGCAGCTCCGTCACGCCCGATCAACTCGCCCCGCCACCACATTTCCGCTTGCTCAACAATTCGTATCAGTTCACCTTTCGCAAACGATACCTGGTCTTCTTTTTTCGCTTTCCATGGATATAGTGCTTGACCGGTTGGAGGTAGGGCGGTAGCAGCTTGTGGCGTACCTGAAGCACCACCAGCAGAACTGCCAGCTCCACTGCTGACACGACGGCTTTCGAGCGCTGCTGCTTTTTCTTTGACTGAACCTTGACGGTCAGAACACCCACCACCGCTGGACCATGCTGATCCATTCGCTGCGGTCGATGTTGCTGCAATCCCAGCTGCTGTTGACGAGGCACCACCACCAGCAGCGCTCCCAGTCTGCTCGTCTTCAGGTTCATCCTCACGAATATTGTCAAGTACTTGGACAGCGCCGCCAGCAACAATTGCGGTAGTACCTGTTATGTATATATAGTTTGAAAAATACAATAAAATTATATAGTTTGCGAAATTTTTGAGGCACGCGGAAAAAATTTTCAGTTTAGGTACTTATTAACGAAACTCGAGATACGAACTTTGATGTACTCTATGCCCGAGATAACCTCATTTCAAAAATTTCAAGTGTAACCAACGCAAACACTTTTTTGGCTTGTATCCTACCTTGCTTTTCTCAACATATATCAGCAAACTTTGAAAATCTGTCACATTTAATATAACGATAAATTTTAAAAATTTAACAAACATATGCTCTCAAACAAATCAGAGAATTTACTAAAGAAGTAAACTTTTAATTAAACAATATTGATTTCATTCACAGTCCTAAGTTAAGACACAAACTGGCATTGGTGCTACCAAGAGTGCATGATACCCTTTAACAAGAGTATGCAACTGGGTACATTCTATGTAGAAAAAATGTACCCAGCGCACGTTGCATTTTTGGCTTACCCCCCGGATTTGGGGGGGTCAAAATCTCCATCGATGTTGAAATTCATGTGCTATTGCATATACTAAAATGTGGTCCGATTATATTTTCGGTGTTGGCTGGCGGATAGACGTGTAAAATGAACGTAAAATTGACCCCCCCCCCCCCGAAATTGAGGGGGTTGGCCAAAAACGCAACGCGTGCCGGTACATTCTTTAATACACAGAATGTACCCAGTCGCACACTCTTGTTAGAGTGATCATCCACTCTTGGTGCTACATACATTAATGCGGGCCCCTTCCCTGTGCAATATTACCCTTACCAGTAGGCGACATAGTCCGTCCAGCAGCGTCCACAACGGCGCCATTTGCAGCAGCTGCGTCTCCATCTTCATCGATGCGTTGCGCATACGCTTCCGGAAACCATCCTACTTTATCGTGAAATTGTCCCGCAAGCCACCCAGGTTCAGCTGCATGATCGCTAAACACCGCAATAATATCACCGGGCTGGAACGATAATTCGTCATTTTGTGTCGCTTTGAATTCGTACAACGCTCGGTAGCGAACAATTCGATGACCGCCAATCGCCGCGTCACCGGCCTAAAAACAATAATATGGAATATACATATATCAATAAATAAATAAACAAATATAAACAAATCTATATACTCACGTAGTGTAACATTTCGCCATATCTGCAAACATGAAGCATCATGGGCCCAAACATGTGTACTAGTGACTCCTGACTTCGATTGCGGGGTTGTTTGCCATGCTTAACGATCAATGTCTAATGTAAAGTCTGAGAGTGAGCCGGTAACACGAATGTTAAATGCATTCTTATCCACATCCAGGTTCACAAAGCACTTTCTGTTGGTGTTCAGCTTTAAATATTCCGCTTTGTCGTCTATTTTACCTAAAAATGCACAAGTTTAGGTGCCTTCGTTCTGTAAATTGAGTAGGTTTGCATGCTAAGCTAAATTATAAAGGTGGATTATGTACTTTTTATAGCACATTCTAGTAACCAATCAGTTACTCCACTCTGGTAACTCAGACCAACGGCACCTTCCTACCCACTGTGTCGAGAGCTCAGCTACGGTTCGGCCGTCCGTTGAAGCATTACTCATAGCTTCGCTTACTGTAGGTTACACCAAATACAAAACCTATCAAAATAGAAAACAGCTTAATCATAATAGGATAGTTCGCATGTCCTTGCGTTTTCCGTTAAATACTCAAAATATACAGAACGTGACGCAGTATATTAATTTTTTAGTCGAATTTTGCGAAAAACATGCATCAAGTGACACACAAAGTGGGTGACGTTTCACCATATTTGTAGTATACTTAAGAAAATATCAGTAGATTAAGATAACTGACTGTTAAATGTGCAAAAAAAGTATCGGCAATTTTTTGCAGTGTCGATGCCGATACTCAGGAAAACTGCCGATTATTACCGATGCCGATTAATCGGCACATCCCTAGCAGATTCACTCCTCGACAGCTCTTTCACTTGATCCTGGCATTGAGATGAAGCAATAGCGTAGCCAGGGTGTGACCTCAGGCGTCAAAACTCGAAACTGGGGATTTTTGTAAAGGAATTTAAATATTTTTAACAAGCTCCCCTAAAGCTGTTAAAAATGCTATGTTCAGTTGATCTTCGAAGCGTTTCTAGTCAACAAAAAATTGCACGAGCTCATGGACTAAAAAAGACTCCTTTTACTATTCGTGCTTTCGGCTGTTTAGTTCGTGGTGACCATACATTTGACTTTCAGTCAAATAACTTGTTTCAATTATACCCACTGGTCTAGAGATATTCTCACGGGTCTACTTCAAATTTTCACCGATTATCATACGAGGCACGTCAACAGTGTATTGTCGAGAGCTACCAATCTAACAAGCCAACTGAGGAACTCAGATAATCAAACCTCTATTCGGCACCTTCCACTTTGAATCCACCTGCGATGATAGTCTTCCCGCAATACCTGTTCATCCTGCACAACTTCAAAAAATACAAACACCTACTTGTTGGCCCCCGCCACCAGACGCAGCACCCCATGCATCGTTATCAAATCCACTACTTGTGTTTTCGCTTGTACCAAACGAATCATTTGGCCATGCGCCAGTGCCTACATGACCGTTCGATAGCGAACTCGACAGTGTTGTATTGAATTTCGACGCAAGATGCTTTTGCTTTTGTGTAATCTACAAAATAATAGCGACAACAACAACAACAAATCGCTCGCTATAATAGTTAAGCAATATACCCCCTATATTATGCATGCAATTGAAGTTATACAACACCAGATATGTAAATGTTCGGTAACAAACAATACTGCAAAATTCAACAAATATTGACATCTCGCATCTAAGCCAATATCTGACATATCCAAAAATGCAAAGGAAAATTAGCATAGCTTACAACAGAAACAAGTCAAAAACACTTTGAATGAGGTTTCAAATTGTTTTCCCTCAAAACAAAATCGAGCTTTAAAATTGGACAAACTTTAACTTGGTTGTTTCTGCGGGGCCCACCACCCACAGCGGAGAGTCCGGCCTTTGTACGGCGGCTCACCTGTTCAATCAGGGTATTTTGTTGAGATTTAAGTTCGTTCAGTTGCTGCCGAATGCCTTTCGCGAACGTCTCTCGCTCACTAAACGACGGCTCTTTTTGCTTCAACTCGCGTTCAATTTCACTCAATATTGATTTTAGCGATTCCATATTGAGCTCTTTGGTGTGCAGTGTGTGAACAACTTGTCGATACGATTCCGTTACCGACGAACTGTTGCCTGAATTCAAAATAAAATTAAAAAATATTTCCCATATTTAATCTTCACTTTGGTCATTGAATAAGCACTGGAAGAAAAAACTTATTAGCGATAAATAAACGGCCATGTAGAGCACCGGACCAAAACCGGGTGGGAATTTTTTGCCACAAACAGATAACTGATCGCCGCTCTACACTCAGAATAATTTAAGAAACGAATTTAACCAACATTTTTATTGAAATTTTATGCATTCACAAATTTCAAAACATAAAACGGCACCAATAAAAATTCAGCAAAACACTTACCTGCATTTTGTCGTTGAGCAATCAACGCTTGTTTGTCTCGTTGTAAATTCATCAACTGCGCCGCGAGTTCTTGCGCTTCGCGTTTTCCTGTTTCAATCGCTCGCAGCTTACTGTCACGGTCGTCGCGCATACCTGCAAACAACAACAGCACAGGCTTATCAAACAATTTCCCAGACCAAAATACTACTATGCTGAGACAATAAGAATGTTACTACAACGTACAGCAATGACTTCAAGTAGCACAATATTTACAGGATTTAAGCTACAGGAAAAGCAATAAAATCACGGCGGACCATGGCGATTACGGTTCAATGGTGAATTGCTATGTTTTACAGTACTAATTATGAATATAAAGCATTAAAATTGGAATATGTTTTTATTATCTATAACCTCCTGGCACGAAAAACTAAACATAAGAGTGGCGCTATGCTTTTGATAACGTTCGGCGACGTTGGTCATCGTGCGGTATCGTATGTCTATTACTCACGTACAATACGGTATGATGACGGACGACGCTGCACGACCAACATTGTTCTCCAATCTCAGTACCCACACCCTTCCTAACAACCAGGCAGCACCAACCCTCAATAGTTGACGTAGAGCTCATTATTTTATTTCGAATCTCAGTGATTTGTGAGTTCATTTCGGACGATTTTTCAGTCAACGCTTGCAATTGGAATGCTAAATTTTTGTGCTGTTGCTTCAAATGACACACTGATTCTTGATCACGTTGTCGTTGTGCGTTCAGTTCCTAAAATTAACAAAAAACAAACACAAGTACACACAAAAAACCATTCGTATTTACGGGCTCAAGAAAATTTTCTAGCAAACCCAAATAAACCTTAGTTTAACCACCATTTTATTAATTTATAACCGATATTTTCAAATGAGTTTTGATTTTACAAATAATCGGCTAGCGCCAGGTTTTTAAATTAACAAATTTTTCTTGCACAGCCAGAGTTATAAATTTGTTCAGAAAGTATGACACATTAAATTAAAAACGTGCTAAATTTCAAAACGAAACATTTTCTTGGATCGATAAAACTGTCAATTGGTGATAGGTTCGACACACAATTGAGAATATAAACACAGTGTTTGTAAACAAGCCGAATTCGTAAAAACGATTCTTCAGAATAATATCTTTAAACTAATTCAAAAACTTCTTACGTGCAATTTGTGTTTTTCCATCTCAATTTGTCTTTGTCGCTCCAGTTCTTTGCGTGCAGTTTCGCGTTGTTCCATTAATTTTCGATGCTCAGCTTCGCGTTGCATTTCAAGTTCACGTTGTTTCGCCAGCTCTTTTTCACGTTCCAGTTGGCTGAAATAAAAATCAACAAAAGCATGCAATTTTTAAGATCTGTCATCTATAATTTTACCAGACTGCGACCGAATATTCGGTTCCGGCTTCGGCAAAAAATCGATATACGGATACAGCGAACGTCGCCAGTGAAAATGAAATAGCTACAAATTTGACAATATTTTGATGTTGCCTGACAGCATATGATCTGGCCTCGGTTTTGGTCCGAACCAAAAATTTGTTTCACAACGTTAAGATGTTTACTTTAAAAACCGAAATAATTTCGTGCATATGAATCACGCCGTTTTACGTTCTTGCCATGGATCTTTGCTTGTAAAATTCAATGACCACTAAGTAGGGTGCAACCGGAATTCCGTTTCCGGCATTTTTTACCTTCCGGTTCAGGCAAATTTTTACCGGAATTATAAATTCAAGCAGATAAAGTGAATGCCTATCTTCAACTAGGGTTATTTGACCAGTAATATTGCCAAAAAAGAAAATTAAAATGATTTTTTCGGCGGCATGTATTTTGCATTTTCCGTTCCGGTAAATTTAAATTCCGGTTGCACCCTGCCACTAATATAAGTATTTTTGCTCCTGTTGAGTGCACTGTCAGAAAACAAAATATTAACAGAACTTTAGGAAGTTTAGCAGTAAGATACGGAAAAATTTCATAATCGCTTCATAGTTGACTTACAGAACGTTGTTCTTATCTATTTAATTAAATGTTCAAAAATCAGCCGTACTAAAATTCAACAACGAATTATATACTGTAATTTAAGATAAGTTTTAACATCTCAGCAAAACACAAATTTTAAACCCAAATCCGAGTAAGGCAAACGTTTGTGCAAAAGAAAACTCAAACATTATGCGCCGTTTGTCACGCGTTAACACTACCCTAACACTTTTTTCTGTTAACCCTACCGTATCGCTTGTCACAAACTGCTCTGTGACCAGCGTTAGGGTAGGGTTAACGCTTGTCAAAACCAAATTTCATGTAAACAAACACAACACATACAGTTTACGTGTCGTAATTAGTTACACATAATAAAGGGGGGCAAGAAAATTTTCCTCACTTAAAAGTTCTCCGGGACGGAGGGGTTAAATTTTTTTAAATTCAAGAGGTGGAGAGTTCAGGAGGGGTAAATGGGTTTCAATGTTGGGAGGCAACAAAATGTGCCTGACTTAGAAATTCTCCGGGTGGGCGAGGGGTTAAAATTTTTAAAATTCAAGAGGGGAAGAGTTTATTAGGGGGCAAAAGGGTTTCAATTTTGGAAAGCAAGAAAATTTTCCTGATTTAGAATTTCTTCGGGGGGCGAGGGGTTAAAGTTTTTTAAATTCAAGAGGGGCAGTTAATATGTTCAGCTTCTGTTTGAAAATTTTCACTGTAAATTTTTAAACGAACAAAATTTTAAAATTTTCCTTGTCACGCGTTAACCCTGCCCTATGACAGTTTTTGTGGCAAGGGTAAATTTAATATTGTGAACGGCGCATTATTAAACCGAAATCGAAACAACAGATTAATTTTCAATTTGTAAATACAAATTTCGCGACTGAATTTGAATTTTGTTCACGGCGAATTGTAATGTCAATGTTCTGGGGGTACGCTTTAACGTAATTCAACGTAAGTGCCCCGCTAAAAATGGTCTCTATCCTCCAATAAAAATTACTTAAATTGTTCTTGTATGGCTACGCAAACGCTCCACCTGTCCAAATTTAGCCACACACAAAGGAAAGCATAACACCGATAACTCAAGTTAACTCCCCGCAAACACTCTAGACTGCACAGAACAAAACCCCAGCCGTACTGTCATAAACGTTATTTCAATTGTTCGTGTCTAGCCCTGCAAACTCTCACCCTATCCCATTCCCGGTTACATAACACTATATGCATACCCTTTCATTTCTCCTTAACGGAAAATAACGGTCCCTGGCTAAAAGCATTCTATTATACCAGCACCCTTTCGTAAACTGATATTCTCAACCCCCAACTATTCCAATTAAAGTTCCATATCTGTTTTAAAACATACCACTGCAATATTGCCTTTTAAATAAAGAACAACGCCATAATTATGAATGGGCTTGGCAGCGTGCTTTTGTAAACAAACCCAAAGCGATATATGATACATTAATGTACTTAAACAACAATTATCCCGAATATTATAAACTTTGTTGACATAATAAATGTACATATTTTACTGCCCTAGCAAACCATTGTCTAGTCAAAATTCATCAAAATACAGCAAAAAATGCTCAAAACAATAACAAACACCGCAAGCCCGGCAAAATGTTATGTTGTAAATGTATTTAGCTGATAAGAAAAATTTTGAAAATAAAGCATAGCTGGATTATCTCACCAATTTCATTTCATTTTCTTAGAAAAAATAAGAAAAATCCTTTTGTGAGCTTCTCATTTAATATGTTTCGAGTGCTTAACTTATATTTTTATGCCTGTAAATATTAATTTCCTACAAAATCAACACAACTAATTTTAATTCAGGCATTTGGTAAAAATAAAAAACAGTTATCGTTTCGTGTTCTGTTGTGCTGCTTCGCATGATTCAAATAATTTTACTCGACCGGAGATTGTTTCTGACTTCCAGACTAGGGAACGACCGGATCCAAAATTTTGCATTTACCGGATCCGGATCTTAAAATTCAGATCCGGCACGGATCCTGATCCGGATCTTACTAGCTGGATAATTTTTCAATACCTAACGTATATAAAATACAAAAAGTTCAACTGATTGTTTCGCAAAATTAGTCAACAAAACTTACAGCAACTAAAAAAGAAGTCTTTAAAATTTTTATGTTTGTTCTTCTTCCGCAACAACACTGGTCTTCACGTGGATGTCATTAACCTGACATTCCAACAAAGCATTAACCCTTTCTCACATGAATATTTTCTATTTCCCCTGAAACCTACTTTTATGCTAGGATTCGAACTCCAGTGACTGGAGTGGGACGCGTATACCATCACCACTCAGCTATAGGAGCTTGACGCTCGAGCCCGAGGGGGCTCTCACGTCTTGTGGTGATTTAGTACTACGTATACGTGTTGCAGTTGTTAAACCATGGTGCGATATATACTGTTTAACGTATATACACTGCGCTGAGTTGCCTACAGGCAACTCATTGTGAGAAGGGGTTAATGCTCACACAGGGCTTATTAGATTACGTACGCATAGTTGAAATACATACACCAATTTTGGTATGTTTTTGTTTGCATATATATCAAATTTCGGATTCGGAGATCCGGTAGGTTATTTTACCGGATCCGGATCTTAAAAATTGCAGAGATCCGGCCCGGATCTGGATCTCGGATCCGGTCGATCCTTACTCCAGACTTACCGCCTACGTTCAGTCTCCTGCCGCTCTCTTTCTCGCTTCTCTCTTTCTTCTTGTTCTTTACGTTCTCGTGCTTCCCGTTCGACACGTTCCTGTTCCATTAATAATTGCCTTCGGCGTTCGAGTTCTGCTTGACCTCGCTCATAGTTATCACGTCGTTTCTCTGAAATCAAACACACACGCTGACCTGCTGTTGCTAGGTCAAAATTCTAAAAAATTACCAATTTCCATATCTACATAAACAGAATCTAAACATTACAATTCACGACATCTTGCACACACCATGCTTGGGTTTCTAAAACACTACTGAAGTACGTTTAACCGCACGCCTATTATCAGCCATGACTGTAGGTGTTTTCAGTACCTAGAAAAACGCATTTTAAAAAACGTACTAAAATTTTAAAAAACGCACTCGAAAATGCAGCGAAATTTGAAATTTACAAAAACGCTGCCGTATACCCTCTCGTCTCAAGACTAAATTCGTCTAATAACAAAAAGCCGCGTCACCCTTTCCATCCGACTGTGAGCTTGTTCCAGAAAAGCAACGCGTCTGCCAATCATCAAATCGTATCAAGTGCTTAAAGTTGTTCAGGTTTAACCCTTCCAAATTGTAATGATGTAACATTGAATCGTATATTAAAATTGGAATCGGCAACGGCATATTTTCAAAATAAAAATCGACATCGGGAAAAATTTTGGTATCGAAACACCCGTACTTCGAACTAACCCTCAGCCCATATTTGACACAATAAAATTCGGCCAACTTTAGGGAGGTCAGCGCCCAAACTACTGATCTTTTCCATTTCCTCCTCACGCATGCCTAGACCACGCTCTGGTCTACGGCCCACGAGTACTCACTCTCGAAAGAATCAGCTCCAGCATGCCGTGATACCATTGTATCTTCTTCGCCGCCGCTTGCCGTACCATCAATAGATCCAGTGTTCGAAATTGTTCGCGTACGAGTTGATATTGCTAGCAGTTCGTGTGGCGTCGTCGCGGGCAGTTTGAGTTCAGGCCGCGCTTTAATCATTTCGATTAAATGCATCGCGATACAAAATTCGTCCACCGTTAACGCACCATCTTTGTCGATGTCGGCAAGGTTCCAGATCTTAAAATGAAAAAAATCAAACTCAACAAAGTTTCCATGGTCACCTTCTTTTTTCAAAATACAACCAAAGTTCAGAAGATACACAGGAGAACCTGCCCAAATTTATGAAACTATCATACATGGACGATTTCTCACTGTGAGTAGCACCTATCACCAGTTAACACATATATTTTCAAACGCCGAAAAAGGCAGTATATTATTTGTTACGAACGATACCAAATTTCATATAAAAGTTTTATCAACCAGTGCCATTCATCGCATTTTTATCACGCCTGAAGTAAGCGTAATAGGCCACTATAAGTTCAAAATGTTCTAGACAACACAGACACAAAAGCTTATCTAAAAACATAGCATGTAGCGACAATTTAAGTCGCGCGCGACAATCACAGATTACGTACCTGTGCAAGCACAGTATGAGGCAAACCCGACTGAGACATAATATTGCGTGCATGAACACCAGTTAAAGCTCCGATTCGTTGCATATCGAGTTGGTTGAACATTTGCGAATATTTTAATTTTGTTTGTTGAGGCATCGTCCAGTCTGTAGTTTTAGGTCCGGCTAAATACACAAAAACAGATAAACATTATATATTCCAGGCACGATTTCTTACGCTAATACTCGATCGACCATGAATTCTAACATTTTGTGAAAACATTTCAGACTTTTTCTATATTTTACCAATGCGTATTTGCAATTTATGGCATGCAGACAAATCACCAGATCTATGTTTTCTAAGTAAACGCCCTTTCCATTTAAAGCTAACATACCTTATTTTCTATTACCACAGTTGGTAACGACGATTTACCCCACGAAAATATTAATACAAACTTTACTCAACGGTGTAAAAATCAGTTCACCCATGTCCTGAACCCCTTTTAACTTACTTATAATCGCTGGCGAAATACTAGCTGGATTGCCAGCGGTGAAGCCAACAGCCGCACCCGCAGCTTGCGGTATTCCTTGCATTGGCGGCATACCAGCTCCCGGCGGGGGGCCATAGCTAGCAGGAGCCGCCGTAACGGGCATATGTCCGCCGCCGATCACCGGTACTCCAGTGCCAGTCTGCGGAACACTCGGATCGGCCTTCATTGACTCAGGCAGTGTTTGTGGTATTGAAAAGCCTTGTAGTTTTTTGTGAATTAAATGCATTGCAATTGAAAACTCTTTGCGATCTAAGCGACCATCTTTTGTTACGTCCGCCAGAGACCATACGTGTGCGAGAACCGTCGAAGGTAAGCCTGATTTAGTGAAAAATGTGCTCGCTTGTTCACCAGTGATAAATCCGTTCAAAGGATGTAACGCGTAAAACTGCGCGTCGTGTTTTGCACGATCATCGCCCGATATCACCCACAGATTAGGAGCACCCAAAGTACCCATGCTTCTGAATACTTGAAACTTTACTATATATTTGATTTGACTCCAACCCTTGTCAACAAACACCGCTATTGCACTTATTCAAAAACAGCCAGCCGGATTAGACTAACTAGCGTGCCAAATAACTCACAAATATATAATTATATACGTACTAGATCCACTAAGTTCAAAACCTAGTGTTGGAATATCGTAATTAGTCCCAGATGCAAGCAATTCCACACCCCAAATCTTAGTTAGCACCAAAGTTGCGTAAACCTAGTGTACTGATCAACCAATCAGCAAAAATTTCCGGTTTGCCCGGTTCAAATGGCACAAGCGGAGGTGGCCAAGTATTACAAAGTTTAGTCTCAAGGGTATGTTGCAGAGTTGATGGTATACAATAGTAAAGATGACCGTCCGCGGATAACTGCTGCGCTAACTCAAACTGATGATTATCGTGTAGCGTTTCGTTTACAACAACAACTAACGGTTTGCCAACCGCTAAGACTTCCGAACACGTTCCAGCACCAGCGTGTGAAATAATCAAATCTGCAGTCTCTAAAACATTAAACAATCAATGTTCACACATACTATATATCAGGATGCAACGCAGCCGGAATTCAGGTTTCGCGGCATTTTTTCACCTTCCAGGTCCGGTAAATTTTTTACCACAATTCAATATTCCAGTTTAAATTGTGATAAGCAGAATTTAACTATTTTAGTAAAAATGATGACAGAAATAAAATCCTGGGAATCACGGAAACTACTCCATCAAAAACAGCCTTTGCTTCCGTGGATAATGAAAATCTAAAATACAGCAGAAGCTATGCAAACGTTGCATAAAACATATAGGTCAAACATACGTACGTACGTACCTATGTCGTATAACATAATGACATATGCAATCGAAATATTTGTTTTGCCAGGCTAACACACCAACTCCAACAACAAGCGACTTTTGTTATATTTGTTTTGCCTGGCTAACACACCAACTCCAACAACAAGCGACTTTTGTTATTTTACTAACATTCTAAGGGTTGCGCTATATACTTGTCGCAAGGCGCCGTCCGTTACCGTGCGTCACCGTCCGTCCCAATTCACGTACGGTGCCGAACGGTGATTTACGATGATGAACGACGGCGGACGGTGACGAACTGGTGACGGACAGCGCCGGACGTGTGACGCACGGTGACGGACGGCGTAGGACGGCGCCAGACGTGTGACGCACGGTGACAGACGGCATCGTACGGGTGACTGACGGCACCAAAAAGTCAAAAATATTGTTACAAAGCTGCAAACTTACTATAATCGTTTAAAATGGAGTCTTTGTAACGATAAGAATCAATTCGAAGCTTACAACCATTTATTTGCGACACGACAGCTTCACTTTCCTTCGTAGACGGTGGCACAAATTGTCCTTTGCCAAACTGAATTATCACGTGACCGAATCCCAAATTCGATAGACACTCTAGTAGCGAGCGAGTACAGACAGTTTCAATAAGTGCGTCGAATTGAGTCGAGCCCACAGTTACAAAGACACACTTACTCATATACGTTTTAAAACGACCTCTCACAAAACAGTACAAGATGCCTTGCTGTTGAAGAACGATATATACTCTCCCTGAGTTAGCGACCAACTGATTATTACAGTGTCTACGGCAATGTAAAAATTAAACAGAGTCGACCCAAAAACTGTTCCCGTATAGCTTTATATGCGTCTGTCAACTATAGTCTAATTGTGAAAAGAATACACGACCCGATTCTTTCTCGAAATCTGCGGCGACAAAGCAAGACGTTTATATAGTCCTAGTGAAGTCCAATTAAATCGTCAACAACTGGATATTTCCACGCGTCCACAGCAAACGATTTCAATTCTCCTCGGAGTGCTTCCAAACGTTTCTCGTGCAGTTCTGAAATCGTGATTACGAACATGATTTAACGGAAACTTTTTACATTTTCTCCATTTAATGGTAAATTTTATTGCTTTACGAGTAAACAAGAATGGCACGTATTTGACTAATCTTTGGGCGTTTGTACGTATGCCTGTTGTTATTATTACTATATATTGTTACATGACTGCGCTTGCAGCCAGAATGCATACGGCATTCCTATTCAAAAGAGGGTGCGGCCGCATATCTGGATCCGGTTTAATAAAAGGAAAAACGTACGTATATCCGTATCCGGTATAAACGTACCAGATACCGGATGCTTACAGTGGCGGTCCCAAGTTTCAAAAATGCTTTTCACAATTGGCCTCATTAACAGCAAGTTCAAGTTTTGATGCGGTTACGCTAAAGTAAAAATAAAAAAGTCAGGCTTATATCCGGTCGCGCTTTGACTTAAAACCAATTACGCTTCTATTTCAAACTGCAGGTACGTATAATCAAAATCAGAACAGGGATTTTTTCATTTAGTTCCCTATTTTACTGCAGAAATCAAGAATCTTGTGATTCTTGATTAATGTTTCTGCTATTATGTTGCACATAAACTATACCCAGCAACTCATTTCAAACATCACAGAGCACTATGGAATCAAATACGTATATACGTATTGCAACGGAGGATCGAAATCACGTATACATTCAAGCATGTAATTAAAATAGCCATGAAAGAACATAGTATACCTGTAGATTGTATGCAAATTTTTAGTTCCGATTCAAGTTCCGGCGTAATTACGATGTGTATTTTAGTTCCGATTCCGACTTAACTCAGTTCCATTTGGCAACCTGGTTACAGTTAACAATCGCTCAAACAGACATCAGTAGGGTTTGATTGACAAGTGTTAAGGCGAATGACTGAAAGTGTTTTCTGAGGCTATCTATTTGGGCGTGAGCTGTAACAATGGACTAAAGTTACCTTGATGCAAAACCGTCTTCTGTGTAGTAATTTTTTCCTCAATCTGAGCTTGAATGAGAAGAGCTTCGGTTAAATCTACAATTAGAAAAAAACGAAATTACTGATTCTCGCCTTCCAACCATTCTACGGGCCTATGAAATTGACATTGCTACCAAAAGCTACTAAAAAGCGCAAAACCGCATCTCTAAGCGTAAACTATAAACGATATCAATGTCAAGATTTATGACTCATACCTGATTCGGGTTTTTTTGTGGTTCCTGGCGACTTCACTAAAACACTGGCAGACTTTTGATCAGATTCCATTCCATATGTATTGTAAAAATGAACTATTCCTAAACAACACGTATACGTATATATGTACTTTAAGCCAGGGTGTAAAAGAAACCTTGATTTCGATCCAAATCCTGTTCCGGTTTCGAATCCGATTGAAGACATATATACGGTTGGAACTGTGACAAATTTGCCTGTAGCTGGCAATGGATGTTATTTGTGACATGCGGACGCATGGAGACAAAATAAACCTCATGACTATGACCGAAATTTGAAAAATTACCGCAACCGGATCCGGACAGCAAAAATACACGCTCCGAACAGGGTTTTTCAAAATTCAGCGTGGTTTTTTTAAAATATCAATAGGTTTTAAATACGATGGGTTTTTCAAATACGTTCGAAATGGTATCTAATTACGAAGGTATGCGTCATTAACCGCTGCGCTAAGAGAAATAGTTCGCTAAAGGAAATACTGACCTATGGTCTATTTGAATTACTGGCTATATTTGTAACTGTCTCCCCACGACGAAACAAACCGCTACTTTGAAAATTTTCACATTTGTGACCTTAAGGAATGATGGACGCAACACAACAAAGGGAGGAAAAACATTATTAGCGTACCCGAGCGGTGAAAAAAGTCTGAACCGGAATTCCGCTTCCAACCTACCTTCATGTGCAACAGTAGGTAAAAATATGGAACCAAGGTGCATGAGTGTTGTAAGCATGTGACACATGCTTGTCTGATGCATATGCAACACATATACGTCATATTTTCATCTGCAAGAAGTCTGTCAAATTTCAACTAAAAATTCAAATTCATATTCAGCAGCCACGTAATGTAAATTGAAGCAACTAACTTGGGAGACAACAAAAACGCAATTTCAAACGCATCTTTAATACCATTTACTTGATACTAGCTATGATGATGATTTATCACAAAGACCATTGATACTTTGGCTCGTGTGAGATTACGATATATTGATGGCCTATATTTCAAGATACGCCACCGTCGGTTCCGGCGAATCTGAATCGAACCGATCGGAAGTGAATTTAGATTTCCACGGAGGTCGACGTAGGCTTACCCCAAGTTCAAATAGCAACACAAGATATCATAAGCTTTGTTTAGCGCGAGCCACTGCTAAACTTATTTTGTCCAAAAAATTAGTTCTTGGAATTACGAAACTTTCGAGCCGAAGCTTGAACGGAAAATAACCAGTAGAAATGCTACAAACTGAAACCATTATTATTCTGATCCGCAGTCAGTCACAGGGAAACCACTGCGCGAAGTTTGGTAACAAATCAAATAAACATACAAACTTACAAATACAGCGTAAAAATACGGCCGAATTAATAGCAACAACAAAACCAAGAGTAAAATAAATCTCGTCAAGCAATTTTTACAAAATTCACAATTGAAATATGCCACAACAGGATATTTGCCAACACGTGCAGAGTAGACACACAGTAAAATTTATATTTTTTTAATTCAACCAACAAGATCTGCTATAGCAGCATCTTACAACATATTAAACCGAAGCCTGTTCGTAATGCCTTAGCCTACAACCCACGCCCAAGCGTCAGCCTAAGCCAAAGCCTTAGGCTTTGTACAAGGGTCATTTATGACCTAATCGATGCTTTAACCACAGCCTGCTCTCAAAGCCAAGGCATAAACCTAAGCCTAAGTTTAATGGGATTTTGAAATTACGGGATATGGTCGAAGGTGGGATGCTCCTGAAGCCTAAGCCTAAACCAAAGCGTACTAAAGCCCTACTTGCACGAAATACTTGGAGTTGCAAGTATTTGTAAAAAATCATAACTTTCATTCTGAATCTTGACATGAATTTATGTGTATAATTTGCAGACCACTGCAATAAATATCAAACGTAACCTATAATCTATCAGTTTAGCTAATGAATGATAAATGAATTCGACTTGCAGGATTATTCATACCTACGAATTAATTCTTCGCATATATTAATCATGAATAACTTGCAGCTGCAAGTTCTTCGAATGAATTTTTCAAAAAACTTGCAGCTGCAAGTTTCAGTTGTAAGAAACATTCAAGCGCAAAGAAGGTTATACTCGAAATTTCTTGGCTTGAAAAAATTTTCATCGCGATGCAATCTTTATTTAATGCTTAAACATTTAAAACTAGTCCCATTACTTTCGCCGTCGGCTGCGAAATCTCAAACAAGTTAGATATTTTAATTAATTCACACTTCTTGAATAAATTCAATAAGTCTGAATTAATTAAAAAAAACGCTCAGCAACATGTCTTCTGATTGGCCAATGAAAATGCAAGTGCAAGAAATTCGAGCGATTTGCGACGGCGTTCACACGTGCGAATTAATTTCAGCCACAACCACGTGAATTCTATTGAATCATTTGCAGCTGCAAGAACTTCAAATCTGCTTTGTGACCAAACTTGCACATGCAAGTTGCACGTGAAAGTTTTTGCTGCAAAAACTTGCACGTGTGAATAGGGCTTAACTTTCGTTCTGAATCTTGCCATGAATTAATGTGAATAATTTGCAGACCACTGCAATAAATATTAAACTTAACCCATATAATCTATCAGTTTAGCCACTGATGATAAATGAATTCGACTTGCAAGACTATTCATACCTACGAATTAGTTTTTTTCGCATATATTAATCATGAATCCCTGGTCACACGTGCAAGTTTTTGCTGCGAGAACTTGCAGCTACCGCTTGCACTTGCAAGCTGTGTCCAAAATCCCCGTTCGAAAAACTTGCAGCTGCAAGTAATAGGTCATCCACGTTAAAATGCACGCGTCGATGTAATAAATGGTCCACCCACCCCATTTGGAATAGCAGCGAAATACACATCCTAGCTGGAGGCAAGGTACAGATTCATAGCTGTACTTAGATAGTGGTGATTGTCTAAACTCTGTCAGAAGGGACGCTGGAGGAATACATGTTGTCTGTAGGATGTCAGGACATTACGATAGTGCACGCACACACATATGAAAACACAAGCTGCGCACACATATTCACGCGCATCATTCAACACAAAAAACAGAGTCCCTTCCGAGGGACTATGGACAATAACAGTTCCTGATAAGGATGTCAGGACAAGTAAATATTTATGCCTAGAGCATATTCATGTCTAAAAGTTCAGACAATGACATGCTGACATATCACACAGTGTATAAAGAGAGTGGGTCGGGACAACGCGGGCACCCAAAAGGGAGGGACATTTTTTACGTATGTGCGTGCATTTTAACGTGGATGACCCATAATTCATTAAAAATCAAAGCTGGCAATTTAGTTCACATGTGTGAATAACTATGCAAGTTCAATGAATTTATTGCATAAGCTTTCTCATTGGCAGATGAAAAAATGTAAGTTCTGCGTGCAATTCGTAGCTGCAAGTTCTCGCAGTAAAAACTTGCACGTGTGAATAGGGCTTAAAATTTAGCTCAGCAGTGATATAGTATGTAATCTAGGTTTAACCCAAAGCTTACTTTTAATGGGCCATACACGTTATACTGTCTACGCTACTGTAAAAAATTGTCCCCACGCACGAGCCCCTAAGTCTATAATTTTATTGTTTCCAAATTACATTTCCAAATGTCACTCATATCCTGACACCTAAACGCCTTCTCAAATTAAAGCCAAAGACGGAATTTTGCCTAATCCTAAACATAAGATTGAGCCTTGTCTATTCCTAGACCTAATCTTGAGCCAAAGGATTGCCTAATCCAATTCTATTGAAAACACAAAATTCCAAAATCCTAAAAATCAATTTTTTAGCTGTGACGGTGGGTGTAGGTGGCTGTGCCACACTTAAACCTATTTCAAACTAAAAACTAAAACTAAAATAAAACCCTATATCAAAACCACACCTTAAGGGAGTTCCTGGCTCCACCTAGTCTCTCTTAGAACTTAAGTTAGGCTTAGGCGTTGCTACAAGGCGTAGAAATTGGTAAATCGATGCTATGGCGGCTGTGTCCGCAATGTAAACTTACCTGGGGCCCTGCGTGGCCATAGAATGGTATTGATTAATGATGCATATCGAGCCGGCTATATTTGCGTTTAACGACATAGCTAGGCTATGTCAGCACCAAAAATGGTGCTTTATACTGTGTGTCTTCGGTATGGTTGTTGTTGTTGTTGTAGTACCGGTTGGGTGGCTCTCGACCTCGACCGCATTGCGGACACCCAGTTGTGTGTGTCGGCAAAAATGCAAATGAGGTCGAGATGCCGATATGGGTAGCCAGGACCGGAATCAGTTTTGGTTGAGTTTTCTTACAATCTGGTTGGCGTTTATTTGGTTGGCGGCGAGTGTTTAATTTTATATTGCTTTTGAATTTCGGTTGGTGTTTGGAAATTTTACTAAGTAAGGTCGAACGGATTTAAGTTTAAGTTTGTCACGGTGGCTTAATATGTGAAGGAAATCAGGTATCACGGACTTAATCGGCGTTGCGCAGGGCGCAGAAATTACCCAGTATTAGATACTGGTGTCATGTGCTAAGGGAACTTGGGATATTAAAGGAAACCTGGGGAAAAGTAGTCTAATAAATCTAACGGGGTTAGATTTATTATTCTACAACGGCTGGGCCAAATCTAACGGGGTTAGATTGGTCGGAAATTTGGTGTAACTCTAACGGGGTTAGAGTACACGGTTTAACGGGGTGTAATTCTAACGGGGTTAGAATTGCACGGATTCTGGAAAACGGCAAAAGTATTTGGTACGGTAAAGCCAGTGGCTGGATTAAATCAGATTCAGACGTCGGCTTTAAGGATTCCGGCTCGGGTTACCAGTTAAATTACATAACCTGTGATTTGCTGGCCTTTAATTTGGGTATTTCGTGTCTTACGGCTCGGGTACCAGTAAATTGCATAACCTGTGATTTGCTGGCCTTAATTTCGGTTATTTTGTGTCCCACAGGTCGCGGGTACCAGTTAAATTACATAACCTGTGATTTGCTGGCCTTAAATTTGGGAATTTTGTGTGTCATACGGGTTGCGGGTTGGGATTTATAATAAACATTTACCGGCCGCGTTTTACTAAACAGAGCGAATCACATCAGAGCGAATAGCATACATCGAGAAAAGAACTATACAGGCGATACAGGATACAGGCTTAAGTCTAAATCACGAACTTCGGACCACACTCACAGATACACCAAGCCTTTCCAAACAACAAGACCACCCACTCACCAACCAAACCACCACACCACAACCACCAACACCACAACAACACACAAACCACACCACACAAACACCCCCACACCCAAACAACCCCAACTCCACAACACCCACCAAAACCCATCCCACACACACCACCCTTCTCCCATCACTCAAAACCAACCAACACTCCATAAATATCACAAAAAAAATCCCTCTCACCCATAACACTAACACAATCACTCAAACAAACATACATATCACTAACAACCACACCTATCACTCTAACCAAAAACAACATCAACACAACATATACACATAAACAAAACAAAAACAATCCTCCAACCCACAATAAAATCAACTCAATCAAAATCCTCAACAACAAACTAAAAACACAACACCCACCCCATCCAAACATATCACCCCCAACAACTCCCAACATATATATAAAACACACAAACAAACTCCTCACAGTGGGATCTGCACTCCACACAACAACTACTCCTACGCGCCTCTTTCCGACAACACTACACTACACCTACCTCCCCTCCTCCCCTCTCCATCGCCTTTTTCCCCCACATCCAACCTGCTCCCTCCCGCCTCTCTTCCTACCCTTTCATCTATCCTCTCCCTTTACGTTCCTTCTTCGACGCCTTATTTCGCCTCGTCCCTTTTCACAACTGCCCTACTCACCTATCCCCCCTCCTATCCTCCCAATGTCTCTTCTTCCTCCAATTGCCGCTACAGCTCTTCCCCATTTCCCATATCCGCTCCGCCCCTTTCCGCTTCCCTCCCCTTTCACACCAAAACGTCCTCCCATCACTAGACGAATCCCTTCATTAAATATTCACTTTATTTTTTACATCTATCTACCCCTCTACGAACTCGAAAACCCCCTTCAACCTAAATCTACAATACTTCAATATTACCAAAATTTAAACAACAAACACTATTAGAAACTGTAATCCTGCAAACAACTGACTAACTCACAAGAACAATAAAAACCTAACAGCATACACAAATAATTATAGCAAACAATAAAATTACAAAACCAGAATTGATAGACTGTCAATATGACCACAAAAGCGAAAAACACAAAAGAGAAAAACACACCCCGCACCATGCACACCCCCAACAAACAAAAAGAAAAGCGAAGATAGGAACCGGGACATCAGACCTTTTTACAAAGCAGCTGGAAAAGCTGGCTAGAGCGGGGATCGAACTCTCAGCCTACTGATCCTTAAGCGAGCACTCTAACTGCATTTTCGTCGACTATATTCGACCGTACAACGCAATGTGCATTGCATTTGTTGCATATGCACTAGGACAAGCTTGTCTCACATGCTTACATGCCCTTATTTTCAACAAGGTCGTCCCTTGACCGTCCATCCTATTTTCGACTGGATACCGTGTTCATAGCGCAGCAGTTTACCACTGCGCTCTCGGCGTAGCCCCCATGTCAGTCTAGGTAGGATCCGTGACATCAGACCTTTCAACTAAGCAGCTGGAAAAGCGGGCTAGAGCGGGGATCGAACTCTCAGCCTATGGATCTTTAAGCGAGCACTCTACCACTGCGCCACGTAGCCCGCCTCTCCAATTGCGTTTTTCGTCGACTATATTCGACCGTACAACGCAATGTACATTGCATTTATTGCATATGCACTAGGACAAGCATGTCTCACATGCTTAAAGCCGGCAGCATACGGTCGACATATATAGTCGGCGATAAAAGTAGTTAGAACGGCGAGCTACATTTCGCAGTGGTAACAGCGCCTGCCTAACTCGCAGAAGGTCGCTAATTCGAAACCACCCGTAACCCGCTTTCCCAGCAGCTTAATGAAAAGGTCCTTCCGTTATTCAATTTTCAACAAGGTCGTCCCTTGACCGTCCTACCCATTTCGACTGGATTCCGTGTTCATAAAGTGACATTTGCCATTACGCTCGCGGGGTAGCCCCATGTCAGTCTAGGTAGGAGCCGGGACTTCATAAGTTTTTAATTAAGCAGTTGAAAACACGGGTTACGGGAGGTTTCGAACTAGCGACCTATGGATCGGCAGCCAGACCATGTGCGCTTACTTTGGTTGTTTTATATTTTGGAAAGCCTAGCCTCAGTGTTTGTATGCCACTTATACAGAAAATCAAATATGTGCATATACTTAAAAGTTGTTGCAGAGGTAGAAAGAACCTAGGCTCGAACGCAAGAGCTAAGTGTTTCTAACAGACACCATATTATTAATTTTGAGTGTGAAACAATTTGGTGTTTTGTTCTTATTATCGATGCTTAACTGCTTTTGCGGAATGTTTTTGTTACAGCTTTCCTACATAGCAGGAGTCTACAGTGGAGTATATTTAACGCAGAATTACGAAGTAAGTGGCAGTGTTTATTTTGAAAACTTAAAGAAATTGAAACCATTATTTTGTATGTATGCCAACTGCCGTGGAACTGATTGACTTACTTTTACATTTTTTTCTATTATTCATGTGTTGTAAGTTATTGCATGTCCCCGCGAGCATGTACCTAGGGAAAACCGGATGCCCATGAATATAACATGGGTTGAACAAATATGGTAACTGAACGCAGCGCTACAAAAGCATGAAATAGGGTAGTAGGGTCGTTTGTTGAAGTGTTAAAATTCATCGGTATGAGATGTTAACCTTTGTTGCATAAGCACTTTGGATACTTTATTCCGCGGAAAGAAGCAGTATTCTGGTGTTTCAGTGCCTTTTACTATTAGATTTGAATTGATTATCCGACTCTGGCCGGGTATTAAATTATCTCGCTGGCAGCTCAGTTGCGGTCGCACTCTGATATACACGTTATTACATCTGCAGTAGTCATAGTGCAACCGGAATTCCGGTTCCGGCATTTCTTACCTTCCGGTTCCGGTAAATTTTTACCGGAATTAAAGTTGCCGATATTAAGATTTGTTCGGTGGAAATTATGGTATTTTACGAAAAAATGACGTTAAAAATTAAATAATTTCAGTAGTGTAGTATGCAAACATTGACAATCGCCGACAGTAAACCATCGAAGGTATATGTAGCTTCTTTAAAATACAGCAGATAAAGTGAATTCCCATCTCTAACTACTTTTATATCACCAATAATGTATTTTTCATTTTCCGGTTTCGTTTCCGGTAATTTTTTCAAATTCCGGTTCCGGTAAATTGTAATTCCGGTTGCGCCGTAGCGGTAGTGTAATTTTTTTACTCCTTTGCGTAATTTTACTGGCTGAATATATAGCGATTGGTTTAATTTATGCCTTTTTGCTATCAAGCAATTTGTGTTTGTAGGTTCAAATTCCATTTACTGGGTATTTGTCACGTATATTTTGCATTTTTAGATTCCCGATCTGCCGTCTCCGACGCGCATCAAAGACTATGTAATGTATTGGTTCGAAAGTCACAAAAAGGACAAATAGAAAACCATTTAGTCTAATTATTTTGGCTCAACATTACTGTAAATGTAAGTTGTTATTAAAAATAATTTATGCATCAAAAGTATGGTCATAAATAACCAGACTCGCCTTTCCGCCAATTAAAAATTGAAGGTTAACGTTTTACTGGCATGTAAAGGCACTTTTTCAAGTCTCTACCGACCGTACATTATTTTCTTTCGTTGAGTTTTCCAATGATCTTCCTAGTTTCGTCATATATTATTTTGTAATGTTTTATTTGTTTGCTTAAAGGTTTGCTATAAACATTGTTTTGGTACTATTCAAGGAACTCGCATCAGTACCTATAATAATTGCAAATGCAAAGGTCAAACGAGTGTGTGCTGCGTTTTGAATGCTCGACAAAGCTATTTTTGAAATAGTAATTGCATATATTGCTTACAATCGTGAATATTTTGTATCGGGGGAACTGTGATAACATATCGAGATAGTTGTGGACACATTGTTGTATTTTTATGTGAAATTCTTTAATCTGTTACTGTTTGATGTATATAATCGACGCATGTACAATGTTTGAATCAAATCATGCTCACCGAGTGTTACCAGTAGAATCACATAACTGCGGTTGTATTAATTTTACCACACAAGTCCAGGCAGTACACGTTCAGGTCTCGCTGACGTTCACACATTAAATTTTTTCTTATTTCTTACAAATTAGGTGCAAAGTGTTGCAGCAGACGTGGTGCTTGATTTACATGTATTGCTAGCGCTATTCTGAGATGGCTGTGTTGCGAGAATTGAGTTATGAAATGACCTGTTTAGAGATTTTGACTTCATTTTTTACTGTTTCCAAGCTGGACAGTTTGCTTGTAAAGGTATTTGTTTATTAATTTGTTGTTTTGTACAGATATGTATGTAATCCAGACCGGGGTCGGTTAAAAGGGCCAATGTTACTTTTACGGGCGTACTGCATATTAAGCGTATTCCTAAGCCTAAGCCAAGTCTAAGCGTTGCAAAAATGAATTCCCACGCCTAAGCCTAAGCAAAAAAATGTAATCTAGAATCTAAACCTACTCTTTTATAGACCCACCAGAAACCTGGATGCCCCTTAAAGTAACTGCAAATGTGATTCAAGTTTTGGTTGTATTGCAATACTGCAGCAGGTGCACAAACATTGTTGTATTAATTTGAGGTTGTAATTATTTTGATTTTAAGATTATCTATTAATTTGGTAATAAAAATGCATATGATGAAGAATTTTTTGACTGATACTTTTATTAAAATTGTGTATAACACTTATTGACATTTTGGTTTTCAATCAAACGAAGTTCGGCAGCTGTAAATGTGAGCAGAAACAGCAAATAATGTGGAAAAAAATATGTGTAAGATATTAAATTCAACATTTCTGGTTCGACAGTTACATGTCCTATCACAAACTGCCGATATGGCTTCAAAAATTTGAAGATATGAACAGTAGCATAAGGCAAAAGATTCTGTCGGATTATGATACTTCAGATTGCCGATGTTGGCTGACTTCATTACATATTTTATTTTGACATATTTAAGTGCATTTGTGTTGATTTATTATTGATTGCCTGTTGCGCCATTCATATTAAAATAAAATTATGTTTTCCACTTTCAAGATCAGTACATAAATTTCGATTTTATTGAAAAATTCGGATACATTCCCGAAAATTGAAATTATGAGAAACCCGCACGCTCGGAAATTTGGCCAATGTATAGAACAGGGCCGGAACAGTATATTGTATAAGCATATAAACCGGAAGAATTAGCTTATACCTAAGCCTAAACAAATAAATTTAGTCAAAGCTTAAGCCTACTGTATTGCAATTCCACAGTAAAACGTTCCGCCCCTGTTCTTTACAAGGACCGGAAATTTTAACCCGCAACCAGGGTGCAACCGGAATTATAAAATACCGGATCATGAACCTGAAAATAAAAAACGCTTGTTACCGAAAATTTATTTTTAACGCTATTTTATCGCTTTTAATGATGTAAACACACCATGTATAATGCAAAATCCTGAAACAAATGCAGCAGGTGGAAACATATGATAAATTATGAAGTATGGCACAAATTGAAAAATTTGGTAATGCACGTTTAGACAATTTTAGAAAGTAATATGTCAATTTTTCTTAAATTTTCAAATGAGAAAAATTTTCAATACCAAAAATACCGGAAAATTCCGGTGAAAAAATACCGGATTTTTTATCGGAACCGGATAGGGAGAAACACCAGATTTCCTTACCAGAACCGGAATCCCGGTTGCGCCCTTCCCGCACCTTTTATTGCAATGCAGTTGCGGTATACTCCGGTAATCATGAAATTTACCGGCTCCTGTTACTTTAAGCGAAACGTTGGGCTCTTGGACTTTTAACAAATTCGGATGTATTGCGTATTTAAGAAATGTCCCACGTAAAATATGCCATAAGCTTACAAATTGTCCGGTAACATGGGACACATTTTGATTATAGGGTCAGGTTTTTATTGCACTGACATATGAAACAATGCCCCCATTAAAACAGACTCCATACCATTTTTAGACGAACAATACGCGACGCTAAAAGTACAGATCCAAAACCAGGTTTGGATTTTTAGGTGCAGACTTAACTGAGCTTTGGTTGTTTCTCGCAGCCCTGAACAATATCCTAATCTCCCAAATTCTCAATTTGTCAGAGTATCCGAGAGCGATATATTTAGCACATTCATTCAGTAAGCCACCCTTTGTCTCATTCCGGCTGCAATATTTGGCTGAACAGAAACAGTAATTATTTTTTATAAAGATTTATATTTTAGATCCCATGTACTTATAAAAAGATTAGGGCTGTCTGGACTGCACCATAGCAAGCTTTAAACTTTAAAGCTTAGGCTTAGGCGTATTAAGCTGATTCTTTACGCTCAGGCTTTGACTATGTTTTACTACTTTAACATACTCCTATGCTTAAGCCTAAAGCCTAAAGTGATCGGCCCATGTAAATATCAGGGGCGGAACGTTTTTCTGTGGGACTAGAAAAGAAAGCTTAAGGTTTAAACTAAAATACATTGGCCAAACAATAAAGCATGTTGCCCGTTTATATTACACATCGAAGGCCGTATTCTGCAATGTGTATAGCACATATACCAGTTGTTGATAGGCTTTGTAAAACTTTCGAACTAGGGAATGGTGAGTTTTGAAATTCAGCACATAATCGGATTTTGCATTACACCATGTTACATTTCAATTACACTAGTTCTGTTAAAGTTTTGAGATCAGCAATTGCAGCATTTTATTAGTCTGAAAACCTGCTACTAACTGGTTATAGGTGCAATATCCATTCGAAAATATAGGAGTTCAATCTCATCATGATAAAGCAGTGCCACGTCTAAAATGCGGAAAACTTGCTGAATGTTGAGGCTCAGCATTCACTGTTTTAAAAGTTACAAGACCTTTTCGGAATACGGGCCTATACTTTATTTATTTACTGGGCTAGTAATGCGGGACATTAAAATAGAAAAACAGATTCGACGGCTTGGTACGATTCATTTCTATACAATTCACATACAACAAAGTCTACTGCAAAAATATCCAGTTATATGCTTGCAGGCAGTATACAGTTGACATTTTGTTGGCGATAAAATCAGTTGTGTTTTTCCAGCTGTTGCGCAATTGTAATTGCCGCGCTGCGCACACGGTATCCAGTACACGGAAGGAGGATAGACTGTAAAGGGACCACCGTGCTGACTATTGAATCATGTAAGCATGTGATACATACTTGTGCTATGCATATATGCATATTGTTGTGTGTTAGTCGGTGGCATACGGTCGACATACATATACCGGACGACAGCGCAATAATGGACATATTGCCAAAGGTTTCGCAGGCTGAGATTTGGATTATAATAGATGACGACCAGCGCCCAGCACACCGGACCGGTAATTGCATAAATATCCCACACACATAATATTTGATTCATAATATCGTCAATCTAGACGTTAGCAAACACCAGTTATGGCAACTACACCAGTAGTGCTACTCGAGGTTAACCTGTCGTCAACCGAGAGCTTAGTACTTAGTGCAAACGCCGCCGCTTCGCGCAGTGCGCGACTAAGCTCAGCAGAATACAAATGAAATCAAAAGCGACCCCCACCAATATGAATCAGCACTGCATTAACTTTCTACACATGCCTAGGCAAAACATCCCGTGGCATAATTTAGCCAGAATCCGAACGCACCACAGTAAGTTGATTACATTGTCATGCCATACGAAATATGTCGCGTGACGCGATATGGCAAATAACGAACGCATTAACGGTGTGGAACTTCACAATATGGAAGTATCAAGAAAATGTCGTGTGGCGCGATATGATGAAAACAGTACCGTGCTCCCAGGTACATGCTTACGCAAAAGGTAATAGAATTTGAAGTTTAGTGTATTTTGCTGGCCCCGGGTAAAATCCTGACCCCGGGACATATCTAGTATGTAGGCAAGCATTTATACGTATAGAGGTCATAATAATGGCAGATGTTAATCACAAGTGGAAAAGTACGCCACATTATGGAGATGATCACGGAGAGCGGTCAGACGCCCAACAATCGTCCAACGAAAGCAGTCGCTTTGAGCAACCTTTTTTACTCGCGCAAGATTCAGACTTAAGCGGTGCGTTTGATGATTTTGTTTAAAAAAGAATAATATACCTGTTCATAATTTTATACGTAAATTAGCAATATATACCTATGTATGAATTTCTGATTTAGTTTTATGATTTTCTGATTTAGTTTTACTGTACCGAAATATTTTTTGGCAGTTTTACACAAGATATTCTAAAGTTGGATAATTTACCGTGTTTAGGAGCCAAGATTTTAACCGTTTTTTGAAGAATTCTACTCTTTTCCTATTTAATCAAAGTGAATCTTTGTACAGTGCTGTTCAACACTAAACGTCCAAGGTTAACACATGCGAGTCATATTTCTGCAAATTAAAACAAACATTTTTTCTATCCGGTTTTGTACTCACAAGTAGTAATTGGGTCTTGATGTCGAATACGGATTTTGTTCTAGATGATGGGGGATCAGCGGAATGTCCAAGTGAAGCAAAACAATTATCGCACCGAAAACCACATCGACAGCTGAAAAGACTGATTGTAAATGATTCATCATTTGACAATTCTTCAACGTCCTTCAGTGCCGCTGAGATTGGAAAGGTAAATATAGTTATTATCGCATATGTATAAATCGAGAAAGGCCGATGTGGGAGTGTAGTAGTAAAAGTTAAGTTAAGCTGAGACAAACATACGTATAAATGTTTTCCACGCAAAATGTTAGTCAAATAAGAATTTCGATAACGAAACGGCGATTACCATATTTGTGCAACTTAATTACTGCTTTACAGGTTGCTGACAGCTTTGTGTTGTCAGATGTTGACAGTGATCCAGCATCAAATAGCGGAAAGGAAAACATTGTGCCACAAGTTCTAAACACATCGGATGATAGAGAATTTCAACGAGCAGACTATCGCGAAAATAAAATGGTAGAACCGTTTGCTAAAGTTTTAATAGCAAAAGTTATGATTTTGTCCAAGGGTTAGCAAAAATGGAGTCCAGTATGCAATGCACTATATGTATATCACATACGTAATATAAATATATAAGTATATATGGATTGGTTATAGAACATATGCGATACCTCTGTGAATAGCGACGACGATTTATTTGGGACCGGCAATTATGAAGACGTTTCACACACGAATGAAACTGGATATAAAACGGCAACGAATGAAATAGAAAATAGCGTCGCACGTGACTATTCGAACAACGTATCTGTTGATGAGGTGTTTTTGGTCTCTACGGTCACTGATGATACTGGTAGCGCTAGAAATAATGGCAGTATCAGACAACAGACAAATGGCAGGAATGAGTTCGTTCAAAATGTGTATATTAGCGAAGAAGACAATCAACAACAAAAACACGACAGAGACGAACATTTTGGTAGCGACACTGGATCAAGCATAGCGATAGAGGAGAAATCTGAAATTGAAGATGATAAGGAAGAAGAAGAGGAGGATGAGGAGGAGGAGGAGGAAGAAGAAGAAGAAGTCGACGACGACGAAGAAGAAGAAGAAGAAGAAGAAGAAGAAGAAGAAGAGGAGGAGGAGGAGGAGATCGATGAGGAAGCAGACGGAGAAGAAAACGAAGAAGATGATGAAGTTGAAAATGTTAAGGAAAAAGAAGATAGATTGGCATCGAAGGAAAACGGTGAAAACGAAGAGCATAAGAAAGATGATAAGGAACGAAAAAAGGCGCAAACAAGAGAGCAATTTGAAAACAACAATATGACGATAGAAGTATCTAAATTGATTGAACACAAGTCTGATGATCCGCGTGTGATCGGTTTGCAACAAAAGCTTGTGTCGTACCAGGTAAAATATACTATATATCAGGGTGCAAACCGGAACTGGATTATAACGAAATCGAATCGGAAAAGCAACTTTATACCGGAATCGAAACTACAAATTTTGTGATTTTACAGATAATTTTTATAAGTAAATATAATATTGATTTAAAGTGTTTGTTGGCTGGCAACAAGTTCAGAAACGTCGCAGAGCAAATTGGCAACGGTGACAACGATTTCTTGTTCTGTAAAGCTAAACTACAATCAGTTATTGCCATTTATGAAATTAAATTGTTGTTTTGTCTGTTTAGATGTTGAGAAAATTCCGATTCCGATTGATTGTGCAGCCGAAATCGGGACCGATTTGGTTTACTACGTTGTTAACGGCAAAAGAGCAAGAGAATTTTGTAACAAAATCTGTTCATGAACTGCTCTGCTAATATTTGTGTTATCAGGTTCCGATTCTGTTCTGAAATTAAGCATCTAACTTTAAGTTAAAATATACGTATAGATGGATACATTATGGATTGCAGAAAGGTGAAATTTCGCTGTTCGCTAATATCAGCCTAATGTGTATTTCGATTTTCATACATTAACTTTTTGTGATCTAAAAGTATAAAGCGAATTTTACTTTAATTCTAGCGTCTGTTTCGCAACACCAACGTAAGTCAATTACCAGACGGTGGCAAGAGACTTACGGATAAGATCAAAGAGATTGTAAGCGCACTCAACAATATTATAAGTAAGCTAAGCTTTACTTACATTTATTAGAATTCTATTCTAATTCATTGCCGTAAGTTTAAACTGTTGTA
The DNA here is from genome assembly GCA_030248215.1 of Enoplolaimus lenunculus. Classification (NCBI taxonomy): domain Eukaryota; kingdom Metazoa; phylum Nematoda; class Enoplea; order Enoplida; family Thoracostomopsidae; genus Enoplolaimus; species Enoplolaimus lenunculus. The sequence goes on from JASANG010000558.1 coordinate 242,254, forward strand.
TGTGTGTGGAAAGCGCAGTAGCATGTAACATCTTTTGGATTGCGTCTGGCAGCGAGTTTGGTACCTATATTTGTTAGAATTCTGGTATTGATACGGAGCTGGTTTGCAGTAGGAATAAGCCGGAAATAGCTTTTGTTGCAGTATTTCCGTGCAAGTATATATACCATGTGGTGCCCCTTGTTAAACTTATACTCATGATGCCCCCTCAAAATTATTATCACGCCGCACCCCTGTCCTGCAAAGTTTGATGGCGTGCTCCGTCTGGGTACCCACCTTTGGGAAGTTTTTAGGGCACATTCCCATGCAAATGTTGAAGGGGCGTAACCGCTCACCCGCCTCTTTCTAGGATTTTGGAACAATGGGTCAACTGCTATAAAAATTTCAAGTAGGGGGTGACCCCTCAAATCCCCAATGTGTAGCTGCGCCGATGGCGGCATCCTTCTGAAAAAGTATACGGTACCAAACTGTTATTTTTGTTGCAGCCAACGGAAATAATAATTTTTCTTTTGGGAATCGTCAAGATTACAATTCAGGCTCAAGCATTGGATCAGAAATAAGCGAAAGTCGTAACACGTCGTCTTCGTCTTCTACAAGCAATGGGAGTATTAAACAATCGTTAGGATCAACAAGCGATCGGGTATCAGCGACAATGGTTGAAAGAGCTGGCGGCACAAAATTTTTTGACGGAACGGATCGTGTTGTGGTAACGAAGCCCGCAAAGCCAAACTATGAACAGTTGTATGCAGGTTATTTTATGAATTATTTCGCATCATTGTTAAATTTATTGTGAATTGCATTAGTCAAAAAAATTAGAACAACTGGGCCTGTGTAACGTGAATTTGTTTTACGGATTGTAGCCAGGAAGGAAATTGGAGATGTAAAATTTTGAAACAATGTTAGGATCGAGTAATGAAATTGTTGGTTTAGTCTGAATCGGTCCACTCGCGTGTTGACTTTTAAGGAAGCGGAGATATTTTTTGCTTTCAGCTGATCCAATGAAAAATCGGCTGTTTGGTGGTCACATGAATGAAGCTCGGTTGCGAGAAGTTCGGGTTGTCACTAAAGAAGCGTTAAATACGCTTCATGCGTAAGTTTGTGACCCAAACCATTTCGGGGGGTTGTTTTAATTTGAATCGAGTTTCTTAGTAGTTTTGGCTAATTTTTCAGTTCAGGTCTATGTGCTTCTTAAACCGCAGATGATAGCATTTACATGCCGAAAATTGCTTATTTAACGATGCTGCTTTAATTTCATCATGCCGCAAGCACTCATTGGTGATACCTCAAGTTAAAATTAAAATAAGAAACCATTGATTCATGGACATGTGAATTATAGGGACCTGGAGACTGGGAAGCTTAAGTGTATGCATGAGCTTAGCGAACAGACCCTTATAGCTATCATAGATCGCTACGTGCGATAAATTCAGTCTAAACTTTTAATAGTGGAATAATTTGAATTTTTTGCGAAATTTAGGGCGGTGACATCGATACCGTGTGAAAGTGAGCTAACTGACGACCCACGGAAATTAACGGTGCAACTGATGCATCATCAACGCCAGGCACTAACGTGGCTGTTGTGGCGTGAGACACAATCACCCCCGGGCGGAATACTGGGTGAGTCAGGCGGTTTTCGCGAATCTAGGCGCCATGGTGCCTAAATACTGTATTAGCGTTTAAACATTTTCTGCACGTGGTCAAGTTGGCGACTAAAATTTCTATTATTTTATTGAACATTTTTAACAAAACCTGGTAATCGTAGCAAAACAAGAACTGTCGCTATTTGAATTGTAATCCAAATGTTTATAGTTAACTGAATTATACTGGAATCGGAACTCGAAGTTTCAGACTACATACTATTTACGCAACCACACTTATTTTATGTAATGCGCCGTTCACAATAATTTCGTCAATGCTGCCACAAAATATACTATCGGTTTCAAAGTGTTCTGTGCATTCGCACGCACTTGTCATTTGTATTTAAATTTTAATTTCCGTTTTATATTTAAAAGAAATGTGCTCTAAAATCAGATATATAATATATATGAGTACCGGTTGTTATAAAAGTGAATAGAAATGCAGGTAATCTTAGCATATAATTGCAAATAATAAAGATTTGAAAGGAATAAAAAATGAGACTAATTAGACCTGCAATTGGAATCGCGACCGAAACTTGATTCAAAGTGAAATCGGAATTCCAATTTCACCCTGGCATTACGATTTAATTTAAACTCATTTTTGCTACAGTTTTTGAAATGGAAATAATGATGGAAATTGTAGCTAAAGTAATTGTAAACGTTTTTGGAAAATATTGAATGGTTGGTTGCAAAATGTATATCAGAGATCCCGGAGCCTGAGAGTGGCGTTATACTTACTCTAAAATACCCGAACCAATTTTGCGGCGAGTTTAATACATTTTATTTTGTTTTGAACATATTTTGGTTTGCTTATATTTTTTGTATGTTTATAAATTGTGTATTGTCTGTATTTTAGCGGACGATATGGGTCTTGGTAAAACACTGTCAATGATTGCATTGATTTTATTGCAACGCCAGAAACGCAACGAGAATGCCAATAGTTCGAGCTTAAACAACAATTCTGATTGGATTGCGAAAATAATGCGTAGGTTACTTATGGTAGGGCTTTTGGTGGTGCTCCTAGATGTATATTAGCAAACACTGGGACCGGATATAGAAATAAACGTGTACATCAAAGTATACGCTTCGGGACTTGTGTTTTTCAAAAAGTTTAGGAGGAGGTGCTGGTTTTGCTTGGTATGGGATAATTAATGGGTAATATTACATTTTTGTACTTATTTGTTTTAGATAAAGAAAAGGTTATACCGTCGCATTCAACACTAATTGTGTGTCCAACAAGCTTGCTTGGACATTGGGAGACAGAAATTAAGCAGAAAACAAAGCCTGGTTGCTTGATGATTTATAATTATCACGGGCCTAATCGTGAAAAACGAAGTAATCGGTGAGGCTCGCTTTTTACTTGTTGATAAATTTTTATGCCAACCTGCATGGCACGTGAATTCCAGGATAGCATCGCATATTATCAGTTTGTCAATAAAAAATGTTTTGACCTGCGGCGCCGTGCAACTATTACAGTCGCTCTAAATTTTAATATGCGAATTAGAATAATCAAGTAGAAGTATGGTAGGTTGTGTTGTGTGCAATTATAAAATTTGTTAAGCTGTTGTTTGTTTTGTCTATACTTTGAACATGTAAAATCATTACTTATTGCGATAACAGGTGCTACACACATTTGAAAATATTTGTTTTGATTTTTTTAATTTTAGGCTTGCTAAATACGACGTGGTTATAACTTCATACGGTATTGTACAGTCTGAGATTGATATCCAGCGTAAACCAGATGCGAATAATAATGGTGATAACGACTGTGATGTTTCGGTAAGACTAGATTCTCGACAGCCTTAAATTTTCGTGCTTAGCTGAAATTTTTTACTTTTTGTTCACAACGTTTCTTGGGAATTGTCGTGATTTCAGTAAGAAATCAAACTTCATTTCAAATAATAGCTGTTAGTGATAATTTGCTATAATTTTGTGGTTACATAGGTTTCAGTAATAACTGTGTTTCTTGGTTTGCTGAGTGGTATCGCCTTTAACAGACGTCATTGTGCTCTAGTATTATAATTTTGTGGTATGTGACTGTTTAACATGGATTTAAATTTTTAATGATAAAGATCCGACAAACGATACTAAAACCGATTGATGTTTTCCGTCGTGTTGGATATTTGGTTGCACTCTATTAAATCCGCAAACAGTTGAATTTTCAACTGAACAAATTAAGTAATGTTGACATGAAAAACAGATTAAAGATCCGTCTCCTAGTAAATAATCCTGGGACAACTACAGTGATATTTAGTTACGTTAATGAATTTGGTGTTTTATTTCAGGCCAACAGTGAACACTGTGCATCACCGTTACTTCAAATCGGATGGGCGCGAGTTATTCTTGACGAGGCCCATAACATCAAAAATAAAGACGCGAAAACGTCGCGCGCAGTCGCGCGGCTCCGTGCGGGGTCCCGTTTTGCTGTGACTGGGACACCGATTCATAACAAATTGGAAGAGTTTTATTCGTTGCTTAGGTTAATCATTTTACTCTTGCGTCACAGTGTTAACAATTACGGTATTTTGTGGTATTGCGGCTAAATGCGCCATTCTTAAAAATGGGATTTTGGAAATGTAAAGTTAGCACAATATTGAACTATTTCTGCCCTGAAATATTAGTAAAAAGTTTTCAGTGCTATTAGGCCCCAAAATTTGTATCACTTCAAGCAAAAATTTTGTTGTAAAATAATGTTCTCAAGTATTTCATTTTAGTGTACAGCCACTTTCGCATGTGTCTATTCTTGCAGCGAGAAATCGCAGCTACACTTGCACGAAATACATGCAGCGGCAAGTATTTGCAAGGAAACACCACTGACTTTCTTTCTGAATATTGACATGATTTTATACGAATAATTTGCAGCCGGCTGCAATAAATATCAAGCATAAGCTATAAATTTAGTATCAGTTTAGCCAATGATGATGAAATAATTTGACTTGCAAGACTATTCATATCGAATGAATTTTTGAAACAAATTGCTGCTGCATGTTTCAAGAAGGTTTTACTAAATTTTCTGTCGATTTAGTGCTTAAAAGTGTAAAACTAGTCCCGTCAACATCGCCGTAAACTGCGTAATGTCAAATAGTTTAATATTTGAATTCAGCTTCTTGGAGAAACGCTTGCAACACAGTTTCCGATTGACCAATAAAGTACAGTTGCAAGAAATTCAAGCGACTTGCAATGAATTCACACGTGCGAACTAACAATAAAAAATGAATTCCAGTGAGCAATTTGCAGGTGCAAGAACTGCAAAGCTATTTTGTGACCGAACTTGCACATGCAAATTGCACGTTCAAGTTCTTGCTATAAAAACTTGCGCGAATGAATAGGGTATAATTATAGATTATATTGCTACTTATTTTTTCAGATTTCTCCGCTGTGCTCCGTTTGACGAATACGAAGTTTTCAAGAATTATATTGCATCTGCTGATAAGTCAGGTAAAATATTTTGAAAGAAATAAAGTTTCAAAATATCTCGCATGTTCAGCCCCCCTTGTTCGAAAAATCTCCTTGGTATGAAATTATACTTCTAAAATCGGAAATAAAAAGGTTGGTTAGGTAGGGGTTCGCTGCGGGAGGGTGGAGGCCCCACTTAACAACCCCCCACTGAAGATTTTCCCATCGGTTTATCCCTGCTCAAGATTTCACTTCCGGTTTATTTTCCGTTCCTTACATTTTTGGGAAAACATTATCAGTATGAATTAAACGTGCATTCTCGTTTCGATCATATGTCTTATATATATTTGATCTGTGTTAATTATTTTTATGGTTGTTTTTGACTATGTGCTTAGTTGTAGGCGTTACGTTACTCTGGCTAGTGTGGCTAGTGTAACTGACGCTTTACTGAACTCTGCAACCCACCACCAGAAATTTTCCCCCGATTGCGAACTGGGGCCCCCGGTTGATACCCCAGTCCGCCGCCGCGACCCAGCGCATGCCCAGGTAAAGCGTCACTGCTAAGTTTCCGCTCACAACCCCCCTTCCGGGGAACCTGGGAGCATGTGCGAAAAAGCCACACCACTCGAGATTGGGCAAACGAGATTCCATAAAATGATAGTTACGTTACTGAATAAGGAGTTACTGCAGCTATCATATCGAATTCTTTGTATCCATAACATACAATGTTTAGTGTTACTGTTAACTGTGTTAGATGTTATAATAACTTAACTCTGAACTTAAATCTGGTTTACCGTTTATTTAGACAGAGCAAATGACCGACTAAAAACGTTAGTGAAAGCTTTAATGTTGCGCCGTAGCAAAACTGATATCAATCCTGAGACAGGGAAGGCTCTAGTAAGTTTTTGGATTAACCTTAGAAGGTGATAGAATACCTACAATAATGACGGGAAGGGTTTTGGTTTTGTTTGACACATCACTGTTATACATTGTTGTTGTTGGATATAACGAGGTAAGGGGAAGTAGTGTTTAACTTTACCTACAGATAATGATGTCACTAAGTGCACGATATTCAACGCTCGTTCGTTTTAATTTGTGTTTTTCTATTTTTTAACTATTTTTAAATACCTGTAGCTCAATTACATTTTATGCACTTTTATGGTCATTGGCTTAACGAACAATTTTCATAAACATAACGTAGTATTCTATCAAACGTATCTGCTTATTATGAGAAAGATTATTTGTATTAAGTTGCGAGAAATGGGTGTGAACCCACACAGGATTCTTATGGCATTATGTATCCTATGTAGAAATTATCGCACTTCTATTGTTTGCTACATTATTCCCAGGGAAATGCGGTCAAAAGTTGGGTTAGCATAAGCGTGACTGCACACAATCATGACATTATTTATTTATTTATTTCATTGTTGCATTTTATTGAATGTAGGTTCACTTACCGGCGAAAAGCTACGAGACATATTTGTTGGATTTCAGTGAGGCGGAGCGAAAATTGTATGATAAACTGTTTGAAGCTTCTCGGTAAGCGATGGCATGCAAGAATGTTATAAAATAATTATTTAACTTTTCGTTTGAGTTTTAAGCCCTATTCACACGTGCAATTTTTTGCTGCGAGAACTTGCAGCTGCAACTTGCACTTGCAAGTTTTTTACAAAATCTCGTTCAAAAAACTTGCAGCTGCAAATAATTCAGTAAAAATCAAAGCTAGAAATTTAGTTCACATGTGTGAATAACTATGCAATTTCAATGAACTTATTGCACCCGCTTTCTCATTGGCTGATGAAAAAATGCAAGTTCTGTGTGCAATTTGCAGCTGCAAGTTCTCGCAGCAAAAACTTGTTCGTTTGAATAGGGCTTTAATGAGGAGACAGCATGATGTAATTGACTGTGCCCGAATATCATCAAAACTTGATTACGGTTATGAATGTTGAATCACAAAATTGTAATTGATTTTCAATTTGCGATTGGATTCAGATTAAAAGTCGAAGAATTTGTAAAGAGTTCGTATGTGCGTGAATTTGAAAAAGATGCTGTCACAAGCGGACGCGCTACGCATGAGAATCTCGGGTACAAAAACCCGTTTATCAAAAGTGAGCAGATCTGATTTCTTGACCTACCATCTCACAAGTTGTTATTATCTCTCGATGAGCTTGTTTCAATCTGTTTGAATAAATGCCTTGAAACACTGCTCTGTCTTTCTTGCAGGTTTGACTCTTTATTTGTATAAGTGAACAAGCTGTTTTTAGTTTTTTAAGTGGTAACCAGATAGAATAATAAATTAAACGTTTGTTCAGCATTCTAAGTGATGCTTGTAGTAAAATGATTTTTCAGTAGGTGGCTCACCCTCCTGAAGGTGCGCAGCGCTTATCAGTTATCATCAATCTAAAGTTAGAACAGGTTGACCTAATTGTGTTTCGGATCTGAAATTTTGTCTTCGAGCAAGATGGACAAATTACATAATCTGTGCTAAATTTAGAACTTTTAAGTGCGAACGTTACAAGGATATTGTGTTATACATTTATTTGAGAATAGAAATTGACCTTACATAAAATTAAGAAGCTCATGAACGAATGAGAACCTTATTATACGTCATTATGGTGACGTGATTTGTAGAAATTGCTAATGGCGGAGCCAGTGGTCGCAAAAGTGCATCCAACTTCATGAAAATGAACGACATTTTGGTAATGTTACTCAGATTACGCCAGGCATGTTGTCACTTTTCGCTACTCAAAGAGGTTAGAATTTGCTTATTGTTATAAAGCAAGTTTTCAAATTTTAGGAGAGACTGCATAAAACACCAAGTCATTCTGCTACATAATGCACTGTTCAAACAACAAGTGATAACTTTTGAAAAGAAAAATTATTCTCAAAAATTAAAAAATGTAAGCTTGAATTAGATGTGACCCGAGGCCGAATCCCCGTATCTCGGGTCCGTGGGCATACATACGATGTTGTGGACAAGGCTAGAAAAAATCAGATAATCGAAAGATGAAATAATATAGGCGGTGAGGATTTTACTTAGATGCTGGTTTCTGTTGAAACTATTGCTTCCACTTGAATTAGCTGTGGTTCTAGATTGAATTTAAGGTTGAAAAAATATTATAATTTTTATTTTGTCAACTGGCATTTATAGGGTGTCAATATTGAAATGTTGGCCGATGACGGAGCGGACACTGATCTTATGTCGCGTATGAATCAAATGTCGTTGCTTGATGCAGATGAAAATATGGCAACCGAAGCGAGCAAACCTGGCGTTGAAACTTATTTTGAACGCCATTATAAAAGCACTAAGGTACGTACATGGGTCGAAATTTGTGAGTGCTGGTTGCCAACGGTTGTTTTTTTGTGTTGTTTTGTAATTACAAATAGTAGCGAACGTCTATACGCAATAAAAGAATACTAAAGACATCAAATTTAACCATGCATCGACGTTGTGCTGCTATGATTCGTGACTACAACACTGTAATAATTGATTTTCGATTTCTAGCTACGCGCAATTCTCAAACGATTGGCCAACATTTTGGAATCTGGTGATGCTAAATGGTTTGTTGCTTTTAAATTTCGCTTTTCATGTTTAGCACAACATTTTTGTTGCGAAAAAATTTCACAACTACGAAAATTGTCAAAATTTCAACGTTTCATCAATATAGTAAACGTTGTCAACCTGGATCTCGACAGTGTATTGTTTAAACACAAAGCTCTTGAGATTATGTGCGTAAAGAAAATAACTTATAAAAGCAAGTAGCACATTGGTCTATTAGCCAACCGCCAACATTGCTGGGCGAGCTTAAAACACTTATAGAATGGTATATAAGGATTTTAAATAACTTACAAACGAGTTTGAAACTTCTCTAGAGGTGGCCAAAATGTTTAGGGGGTGCTGCTGAGCCCATCCGGTTAGGCCGATGGCACGCAGTTACAAAACTCATTTAAACATCAAAAATTGGCTCAGTGTTGATTATTATAAAAGCTGTTTCATTGTTAGAATAGATGAATGTATTTAGACAAATCTTTTGATATTAGTTTGATGCGGATATCAATAATTATTGTTGCTACCGTTTGTAGTGTCATATTCAGTCAATGGGTGAAATTTTTGGACATCGTTGGTATGTTTTTACATCGGCGTCAAATTGCATACAGCCGGATTACGGGTGACGTACCACCAGCGGAACGAACTGAAGTTGTAAATGCGTTTAATCGTGGCGATGGGAAACGTGTCATGCTGATATCATTGACTGCAGGCGGTGTTGGTTTGAATTTGATTGGCGGATCACATTTGATGTTGGTTGATTTGCATTGGTACGTTTGCGAATGCAGTTTAGAAGGGTTGCTGCTTTATAGTGTTGAAATAGCTCGAGCATGTAATAGCCTGTTAGTAATAGGTTTTCAAACATACAAACTGTGACAACTGTGGATTTAACATTCACATAACTGGAAAAGGTAAATCAAACGCAAAATTGTGGTAGGTTTCGAAGATCATCATTCCTCAGTGGTTACTTCGACAGTTTTAAAGATTACTAAGTTGTTACATTTTTAAACTATTTACGGTTGCTTGAAAATTTAATTTCAGGAATCCAGCGCTCGAAATGCAAGCTTCCGATCGCATTCATCGACTAGGACAGACAAAGGATGTTGTTGTCCACAAGTAAGATGTACTCGCGTACACTACCTATTATACAAAACAGACAGATCGCCGTTGCAGGAATGGCCACGTTTTTCTATTTTTCCGAAGGGGTCGAAAAAATATTTTCAGGTTTGGTTTCAAGGTATGTATGGGTGTCATTTCACGCACATCAAGAGAGTGAAAGTGACAACACAGAAAGCGAGTCACCGCAGGTAAGAATACAACCCAATCAGACATGTAAAAATCAAAGCCAGAGGTCAAAATATTGTTGGATGCAAAAGAAGGAATGTGATTAATTGTATAGACATATCGGAATGAGAATTGGTTGCGGTTATTCGCATGGTGCAGTGGTAGCATTATTGGTTCGAGCGCAAGATGTCCGAATTTCGATTCCTTGTGTGGCCCTAAAATTTTGCAAACTTCCTACCGTGTCATTTCGGCCGTATACTTCTGACATTAATATTAAGGTCCCGTCGAAATAGGCGTTACAAAAACATAGATTCAGAGTGTTAGGATTCGCGATCAAACACGATTTTTAGCCACAAGACAAAAAACCCGAGATTCGAATTCCGGTGTGGTACTAAACATTCGACAGGCACCGCAGCATTCCGACGTCGCCGTAGATGAATATTTTGTTTTGTTCGCAGTAAACAGGCATTGCCTGTGTAGCAGAGACGTAGTTTAATTTGACTTCTGACTTAAGCCTATACTGCCTTGGCGCATGTACTAAGTAAAAAAATTTCGATAGATATTTCCGTGTGCATATTAATTTTCCAGTCCATGAAATATTTTATGGCAATTTTTATTTATTGAAATCAAATTTTCATCTTATCGTAAATAACAGAAAAATCAATTGAAACTGATGTTTGTATCGATACCTGACATGTTTGGAACTGAAGCTGTAAACTTACATTGGGTACAATGTGATGCAAAGCTCATGCCACGATGTTTTTGTGGCCTAAGCTACGAGGAATACAAAATGTGTGTAGGAAAAAAATTTTTGAGTTAAAATACGCAAAATAAAAGTCGAAATTTTGGGCCTTACAAACGCCTGCCATAAGGATTACTGTTTATTTTTGAAAAATCTTTTGTGTGTGTATTGTGATTGGTAGGTTGAAGAAGGTTTTCTATCAGGTCGATATTCATGGGAATAACTTTTTGTTATTCGCATTAAGAATGACACGATATATACATAGGGAACACTACGTTGTTCCTATGATTTGTATTTTGCAGATTTCTTGTGAAAAGCACAATAGAAGAGCGAATATTGGAACTGCAAGAGAAGAAGAAACAACTCGCTGCCAATCTTGTTTCCGGGTAAGTCTTGTATGATGAGATTGTCATTTTAAATTTTTATATTTTCAAATTGCAGATATTTGCAGGTGAAAGCTTACTACTGCATTATGTTAATATGGATTTGCAACTTGAATGGCGTTAATTTTTTCGACAGCTTTTATGTTGAGTTACTGGGATATAGTTTTCTTATTTAAGTGCAAGTCTGAAGCATTTGAATAAACTTCGAATGGAAGATTTGGTGCGACTATTTGAGTTGGAAAAACCAGTTTTGCCTGCCGCTAGAAAGCCGTCTGAAAGACATGCATCAGCCAACGAGTCGTCCTATGATAAAGTGCCACAGGATCGTGTTATTTTTCCACCGGCACAGTTTGTACCCACAAGTCAGACAAGAATAGACCGCTATGGTAGCAATAATTCTTCGAAGCCTGATAGCAAAACTGTGACAGAAGTAGTGCTGGATTAAAGGGAAACGACAGATTTAGCTACGTAATTACTTTTGAAGCTTGTTTTTGGCGGAACTTTTGTAGTATATTCTGTGCAGTGGTGTCTTTTGCTTGAACGTAACAGTAATGGTGGCCTTCAAGTTTCAAATTATCATTCTGTTTGTGAGCACCGGATATTGAATAATTGGAAATTTTTCAATGTTGAACCCAAAGTAGACATGAATTTTACAAAAATACGTTTTCGTTAAGCTTGTAGGTATAATATTTTCTTTAATGTAAGATGTTTTTGTGACTCTTAAAATTGTCGCGTGCATTAAAAGCTGAAGTCTAAACATAAGCCTAAGCCTCCCAGTCTTTAAGTAACCCCGGTCTTCCTGTCTTTCAGAGTACAGGGCTCTATAATTAACATTGGATCCGTTTTCTATCAAGTATAAAATTTGTCATTGAATTCTGTGCAATAGCAAAGTCACTTGATCAAGGAGCAGCCGAAAATTTGTTTGCGTTCCCGGTAAAAACCGGTATCCGTGTGCGATCTGATTCCAGAAATTTGTTTATTTTTGTGCGATTGCATAGTTTAGTATCGGTAGAAAAATAAAACATGTTTTAAGAATTTATATCTACTTGAATATTCGTTTTCTGTGTCTTACTTTCAACATTAATCTGCTTCCGTTATTTTTAATATCCGGCATACCCTGCAGGATTTGTAGTTTTAGACTGTACTATAATCTCGTTAAACTCGGATAAATAAATGATGTTTTAATACTGTGGATATGATATGGAGCGCTCTATGTTTAATACGATGATTCGCAAGTCAGCAATGAAAATATTTTCAACTTTCGCGAAACCCCTAACTGTTAACATGAATACCAGAGCCAGAGGTCAACGAAACTGGCCAGAGCCGGAGGTAAATCCGGAGGTGAGGCGCAATTAGGTAGTAAAGTGATGGTTAATCAGTTAATTTTAGCCAATATCTCAATAAGTTGTTACAGTTGTTTGGTTCTGTGCAAATTTTCTGCGAAATTTTGGAAATAATGTGCAACATTTTACTATCGAAATTATTCATTCGAATTAATAATTAACTCATCTAGAGTCAGCTCAACTCAGAGTAAGAATCAGTTCAACCCAAATTGAGTTAATCTTTAATAGAAAATATTCATTTCTCACATGAATATTTTCTATTTCCCCTGAGACCTACTTTTATGCTAGGATTCGAACTCCAGTGACTGAAGTGGGCGGCGTATACCATCACCACTCAGCTATAGGAGCCTGACGTTCGAGCCCGAGGGGGCTCTCACGTCTTGTGGTGATTTAGTACTATGTATACGTGTTGCAATTGCTAAACACGGTGCGATACATAACGTACATACACTGCACTGAGTTGCCTACATGCAACTCAATGTGAGAAGGGGTTAATTCAGAAATAGCCAACTCGCTAGCTGAATTTATTAATCAACTAATTGGATTTTACAGTGTATAACGGAAACGGAAACCGATTTTTACCCGAAACGTATACAATTACTCCGTGCTGTCAGGGTACAACCGGAGGTCTGCCTCCGGCTCCGGCAGAAAATCGGCCTCCGGCTTCGGTAGAATATTTTCCGGACGTTCCGGCAATTTCGATAAAAAAATTTTGCATAATTTTGCAAAATTTATCTGTTTAGCGCGTTTTGTTTCACTTTTGTTACAATTTTCAGGAAAGAATTTCCGAAATTTCGCAGAAAATTAGCGTAAAACCAAACAACTTAACAACATATTACAGATATTGAATAACTAATTAACCTTTATTTTTATTACCTAATTTCGCCTCACCTCCGGCTCCGAGAAGTTTCGTTGACCTCCGGCTCCTGTATTTTTCACCTCCGGTTGCACCCTGCTTGCTGTATATAATTTCAAACGCATAGCCTTTTGAGTTTTTCTCTCATCGTTTGTATTTTTGGAGTAGAAAACTCAGGCTATCAGTCTTTCCAGATGCAAAATTCGGGCTCGAACAGTATTTCTGGTGAGAAAATTCAGGCTAGCGCAGTTTTTCCGGAGGGCGGAATGTGGCCAACCGCCAACAGAATTGAAGCATGCAGAAATTCACGTGGCTTTAAAATTTTGCGGACGCACAACCGAAAATTTTGTGATTTCGAATGAACTTCAAATATTTCATATCGAACAAATCAGCATATTTGTAGCAAAACAAAAAATTGCGAAAACATACGTGATTTTTTAACTAAAGTTTGAGTGCCAAATAACAGACATTTCGGTATTTCTATAACGGATAACGATTTTACAGGAAACGGAGATCCCTGTTACCAGGATGCAACCGGAATTCTGGTTCCGATATTTTCACTAAAAATTTAAATCAGTGTCATATATATACTCTATATATAATTTATCATACGTTTCCAAGCTACAGTATCTGTTTCAGGATTTGGCATTTTAAATGGTGTTTTTACTAGGGTGCAACCGGAGGTAAAAAATGCCGTAGCCGGAGGTCAACGAAACTTGCCGAAGTCGGAGGTGACGCGAAATTAGGTCGTAAAATAATGGTTACTTTAAATTGGAGCCTATATCTGTAGTGTTAAGTTGTTTGGTTTTACGCTAATTTTCTGCGAAATTTCGTAATTCTTTCGTACAAATTGTGACATAAAACGAAACGCGCTAAACAGATAAATCGAGCCCGATTTTCTGCCGGAGCCAAATCCGGTTGTACCGTGGTGTTTACGTATGTTTCAGTGTTCGATCATAATACACAATGAAGAACCAAATGTCTCGTAAGCAAGTATAAAACGCCCGTTGGGACAAATGTTCAACCGTCTTTATCATTTAACTCAAACAGAAATCGGTCATGTCTCAAAATTAAATAGCACTGAACACGGTGCAATAGGTGAAAATTTTCACAGCTGGAAAAATGTATCACAAGAGTTAAAACGAAACGCACCATACAAATTCGGTAAAACTATGCAAAATTCCATTGCCGAAATCGCTGAAACCTCCGGCAAAAATTCTAGTGGAGCCGGAGGCCGGTTTTCTTCCGGAGCCGAAGGCATTAAGCTGAGTTCATGCTAGCAATTATGCTATTCCTATATCCTACATGCTCTCAAAAGCCAACAAATCAGCATTTTTACTTTATAAGCAAGCGGGTGGTCCGTATAATCGTACTGCAGGATATAAAAACATGATATATGATATATACGATTCTTAAAAATTGAACCGAATACAATTACACAATTGTGTTTGAATCTTTAATACGCCCTATGTCACAACTTCATATCCGTCCAAAATTAAAAACCTAAAAACATAAAAAAACTACAGTATGATACATATATCTAAGCAGGCATTATATACGCCTCTGTTGATATTCGTTAACCTTGACCCGTATAGTGTACGGCAAATTCCTCGCGATTGGATTAATGGTTTGCAAATTGTATTCAAATGATTAGCTATGTGCCTTTTTAATACAATCCGAGAATGTGTCGATCCCGTTATTGGGCAATAATTCGAATATTTAAAAACATGCTACAAAGTCAACTTAAACATTTTACTACAGTTACTCATCCCACAGATTTAATAGACCATTATCGATATACATGATAAAACAATTAGAATATAACATTATAGCGTATAATTAAAAACAATTCCTGTAGTGCCGCGAATAAGAAAATGGTCTTTTTTAGTCCAATAGAAGTCAGCGTTTCCTAAATAGAATCTGCTAGTGGAGGATAAAGTCCTAGAGTTTATAAGACATACCAAAGCATAATGGCCTAGACGATTTAAATATGTAACACAGTCAGAAAACTCGCGTAAACTTTATTACATCCAGAAAAATGATTAACAGACATTGCAATCAACTAAAAATGCTTCGAAGCAAATCAGTTCTGCGAAAAGATATAAAAGAAGGAGGGTGTTGAATCCAACTAACATGAGGTGAATGAAAACTAAATAACAGTTCGTAACTGAATAACAGGAAGATACCTTATAGAGAAACAAAATAAACATCAGTTCCAACACTCTTTTATTCGGGTCACAACAGTATTAATTTTACCGCTCGAAAATAATAATCATCTGCCGTTGCTAAAAACGTTCAAAACTTCAATTGAAAAGAAGATCAAAAAGCCAAAAGCAAAAAGCCGCCCTGAAACTGTTAGTTTCATTGAAGAGAAGTTACTTTGTGTGTCTTATGCTTTAGTAATAACGAAAAATTTGTTGCTAAATACAACATTAGTTAGATATCAGCATTAGGGTGGCGTTATAATTTTGATGACGTCCGGCGCCGTTCGTCACCGTGTGGTATCGTACGCATATTACTAAAGTATGATACCGTGTAAGTAGTGACGGATGGTGACGCATGGCGCCGTATGGGTGACGGATGGCCCCGTACGGCGCCGCACGATAAGTATAACGCCACCCTTACACAATTATATATAAATCATATATATTATATATATGTATATATACAAAGCATAAAATCGACCGCACCAACGCAATATGCACGTACCTAAACCTAAATTCATGAGTCAATCAAGCAGCCTATTCAAATCATTTATAAAGTTTTAAAATTGTCAGCAAAATTTCACTTAAATCTTATACTGCAATTTGAAATCATTACTTCACTGTGATTTTGTAACACGCGAGAATACGAGCTACTTGTCAGAACTAAAAGTTTATTAGACTTTTAATATATATAAAATGTATATATTATGTGCAGTAGTACATCGTTCACAATATGAAAAAATTCCTTTTGCCACTGAAAACATACCGTAAGGTTAACACGTATCAATTTTCAAAATTGTCATGCGTTAACCCTACCCTAATGGAAAAATTGCGTTAACCCTACACTAGCAGCTCTCACAGCCCTATCCTAATACGTGTCACAGAGCATCGTGTAACACGCGTTAGGGTAGGTAGGGATAACGCAATCTTTGCGTTATGGTAGGATTAACGCACGACAATTTTGAAAACTGACACGTGTTAACCCTACCTTATAATGTTTTCGGTGGCAAAATGAAATTTTTCACAGCAACAAAGATAAATTTATTGATAACTCAAAGAACAAAGAATTCTAGAATCCACGTTCTTTAGTATTATGTACAAAAAGTGAAAAGCTAATATACTTGATAAGCAATAAAACTTCATCCGTAAGTGCGACAGTTGGCCTGCATGAAAGGCTTTATTCATTATTCGGACTGCACAATACGCGTAAACGAAAATCCTAACACAAAAAAATAGTTGAAACAAAATACGTATTTATATTAAACATATCAATGAAAATGCACTGAATACATCAAACCGGAATATTTGAATACAAAATACAAATCAATTTACAGTTAACCACAAGGGATATGGACACCAGGGCTCCAACAACCGGAACACAATTTAGTCGAATTATTATTTTTATGTCTTGTATTTCCACATGACATTATTTATCTCGGCTTTTGTCTCTCTCAATAAACGTGAAATATAACATTCCGCTATAATCATAACTGAAATTTCATTGGAATTTCAACCAGAATCAAAAGTCGGTTGGAACCGTATGCGCAGTTCAGAACGGATTATACAGTTTACACTTAGCAATCAATGCGAAAGTGCACACTGACATGAATTTGCAATTACGTACTATTATTATCCGTTCAAACTGTAAACACTATTATCACAGATTAACCTTTCGCTGTGCCGACTAGGATAAATTGTAAAAATTTGAGTTTTGAGAACACAATGTTTCGATAATTCTATGATATGTCATACTAATTTCAGAAAACATAACGAGAATTAGCCCGCTATGCGAGTGAAACTCAAATATATTTGATTATATAAAATATTCTCTTACTTCAACCAAAATTTTCATGCTTTCGAATAGGGTAGGTACAAAGCGGAACTGGAGTATACCGTAATCGGAATCATAACAAGAAAGCTTGTGACTGCCTGAATAATTTGCATTGACAATTAATATAAAATTGATTTAGGGTTTCGGTTGGCTGGCAACAATTTTTAAAAAAGTCGCATGAACAAATTGGCAATCATTTTTGGCTCTGTAAAGCTAAACTACAATCAATTATAGATAAGTTAGCTCATCGAAAGCAATGTAATAGATGAATACTAATGAATTTTTATGCAAAGTATCACAAGAAATAAGAAAAAAGTAAAATTTCAAAATTCCGATTCCGATTGATTGTGCAATCGGAATCGGAACTCTTTTTGAATCGGAGTTTTAATCACAATCGGAATCCCGGTTGCACCCTGCTTTCGAACGATGCTATACGATGCAAACTCTCGGCGTAGTTAAATAAAAACAATACAATTATACATGTAGGTTAAGGTATATTGAAGACAAACCCAAGTCTCGACTTTTGTATTCGCACTATATATGAATATAATATATTATATATAATTATGTATAGTTCATAGTACAAAAACAATGATACTAAAAGAAGCTCTTAGATCTTCGTGGCGCAGTCGCTTAGTTCAAGAAAACATTCAGTTTGACACACTTTGATGATGTTTAGTGTGACGAGATTTCGCAATGTTTATTTCTAATTCAAACCGGTGTATATACAACATTTATTAAAATTTTCATGTTAAAATTCTTGAATATAAAGCACACAAATTGCGTCAGCAAGTCATCTGTCGCGGTTTTTGCTCCGCACTGAGTTATATATTTCGAATAACCTTATAAAGTAATTTCAACCATAATTTTTCGCAACATTAAATCATTACACTGACACCTGTAAAGTTACTTAGACATTAATACTAACTTATATTTCGTAATCAGAATTAAATTTGTGCTATGTCTAAAATTCTTAACTGAACTAAAATACCTTCAGCTAAACGGAATACCAGGGATCACCATTCATATATGTACACAACATATACATAGCTACAGACACACAGAAAATACTTCCACTGCGTGTGTGTCTACGACCCTGGTACACACAAAAAATTGAGCGTCTGGCCAGCAATGATCATAATATTTTATGTTTCGAAAGAGTCAGTACACCACAAGACTCACACAAGAACACACACGACGCGTCGATAAGTGCGTGTGCTAACAGCCACAGTTTGAATCAGCCGGCCGTGCCGCAGGACCGCCAGGGTTAAGGCGGATTTGATCCGGAAAATCGCCGCCACCAGCCAGTCCATCGCCGCCTCCAGCAGCTGATTCTGAGCTTTCACGAGCGAGCGCATTCTTTGCAATCGTTACAAAAGCCTGCAACGATGATGAAAGACAAAACATCAATTTGAAGACTTAAACCCTAACCGTCATTTCAATGAATTTTTTCAAACACAAGCGCACGACAGACAGTTTCGTTGATGAGACGCCTAGATATACGTCAAAAAGTAAAATTAACAGCATTCCAAATCACTGTGGCTACATCGCAATAATAGCTGTTCGAGAGTAAAACCTTTAATTAAAAGCTCTAGTTACTTGTTTGCTGGTTCCTGCCTGATGTTAATATGATAATTTTTGCGACTAGTAGACAGAAATATCACACTAAGGAACAAAAATTTAAAACATGAATTTTACGCCTTAAAATTTTTGGTCACACCTTCCATATTTTTCGCTTTCTTTATCTGTTGTTGGCTTACTTCACACAACTTTCCGCACCTTATGAAACCACTGCAATAAGGCAGCAGTAATAGGTGAGCATTTGTGACATAATTTGTTACGAAACACGTGCTTAAGACGGTCCGGAACTCCCGATAGTTACACCGGATGCATACGTACCTGCTCGACATTGATGGCCTCTTTCGCAGAAACTTCATAATAAGGAACATCGTTTTTGGACTGGCACCACGTCTGAGCCCGCTTTGTTGATACCTGTAAGAAATAAACAATACCTAGCGAATAAATAAGTTTGACGTACGCACATATCTAAGGGTTTGCCACTAGGGACGGGTGAGAATCCCCCAACTCGGCCAAAGCTCCACCCCCATAACGCGATTTGCCCCTATTGAAGATCCCCACTCGAGATTTTGCCCTCCCCCCTTTTTAAGCCTAAATCGTAAAAATTTACTTTTTGGGCATAAAATACTTTTTTGTATAATTTTTCATATATAACGTAATGAGCATGTAAACTGTGGTTTCATTTTATATACAAGCGATAAAGCATGGTTAAATGTTATTTTCACTTAAAAATTTTCGACAAAAATTACCCCTCTAACCGGGCCCCCGGTTGAAGCCCTCCACTCCATCGGGAATCAGCGAATGTCCAACGTATACCAGCAAATATTATGGATTGATATGTTTAATGAATAATTATACTATGCTGAAACATACAAAGCAGCTTACCGCTCGATTCTCCAAATCAACTTTGTTGCCAAGAACGACAAATGGAAAGTTTTCTGGATCACGAGGGGATGCCTAAAAAGTCAGATATACGCAGTGTTATGTAGCAAATACGTACGAAATTGAAACGGATGCGTTTACCTAAGTTGTTTCCAGTTTTTTAATGTTATTAGTCATCACCAATTTCGATGAGAATCAGTAATATATACACGTATTAAGTGTAATATTTACATAACGCCAAGCATAACATGTTCCAGTTAAGAATTTTATTATGTTCAATAAAACGTATGGAACTTATAAACGCATTATTACATAGCTTAAAATTTTTAGTAAGCGAGTAACATGGTGTCTATTTCCATTCTTTTCAGATAACAATCTTACGCAGACGACGCGTTCGAATTATCTCACGACCTTGTAGCTAACTTGCATATAATGAATGGTACAAAATTTTCAGCGAGTTACTAATACATGTGTAAAATATTTACGTGAAATCTGCTCATGAGCTCATGTATGTACCAATTGATTCAGATAAAAAAACAAAAAACCTCGAAATTCACTTGCCTACCTGTATTAAAAATTCATCTCGCCACGCATCAAGCGATTTGAACGAATTCGGATTGGTGACATCGTACACAAGGACACAACAGTCTGCGCCTCGATAGAATGCGACACCCAATGACTGGAAACGTTCCTGACCCGCTGTGTCCCAGATCTTAAAATGCAATAGATTTCAATATTGCCGGAAAAAAGAGGACTACAACACGCAGGAAAAAGTAAGCAATACCTGTAAAACATGTAGGATAACTATATAACACTGAAGTGCGTACATATATAAAAAACGCTACGTCTACTTGGACTGGCACCCACAATATTACACAAAGTTCCTGCACCAAGCGGTTATAGAGATACTTTCCTATATATGATGCAATCGGATATTCCGTTTTGATTTAAAATACGGCCAAAAATCGCTGTTCAACTTCGGTACATAAATTCTATTCCTACCAGATACAGACCAGATGACAATGTTTCTATTTTACAACAAAGATTCTCTGTTTGTGTACACAACAACCTTGGCCAGTACGAAATAAGCGATTGTAAGCTCAATCAGTTCCGTCCGTACTGAAGTACATGACTTTAAATTGAGATAAATATAAATAACCGTACCGTATGGGCCTAAAACTATGATATAAGAATGGGCTACACAAATTTTTACACGTAGCTTGTAGTACATAGTACCTATTAAATATAAAAAATTACAAAAATATAAACGCACCTGCATAGTGACTAATCTGTCGTCGATAACGACATCTTTCGTGAGAAAATCAGCTCCAATTGTGGCTTTGTACAAATTGCTGAATTTCTTGTTTACATATTGATTCATCAACGATGTTTTGCCAACACTGAAAAACGTCGTGTATAATAAGACATATACATGTTAAAAACAAAATAATTACGTGCGTAACACGAACATAACATAACATAAGCCTATTGTTTATCAAAAATCAATAAGTGGAATTTTCTACACTGTTCATATATGCTCCAAATCTGCAGAAATTATGCAATAACGTCCGATAATCTTAAACTGGTTTTGGTGTTTGGAACAACATATTCCTTGCTTATGAACTTACCCGCTATCGCCAAGTATGATGACTTTCAATAATATCTTTTTCCGAGATGCCATTACGCTACCTTGAAGCTAGACACGGTGAAATAATATTTGGGATATAATAACTAGTACGTAATTTACAAAATAATACACAAGGCTAAAAATACAATTCGGCGTGTCAAAGAATAGTTAATACCACTCGTATAAGGTCACAGCAAACTTACAAAGTATATATAAATGTTTATGCGGAATAAAAACATCTACGTACAAAATTTGTACTAGAGTGTTGCGAAATGTTTACAAACCTCGCCATACTGCTAAGTACGTAATATATAGCATAGACTCGAACCACTCAGTAGAGGGAAGTGCGGTTTTGGTCGAAGACGGAGGTCCGAGACCGAGGCCCGACATCCGATACCGAAACTGTTTGGTCTCGATCTCGGTCGACTTCTTACCATTACCGAGCATAAAAAATAAAATCTTTTCTTACAAAAGTTTTGAATATTTTTTCGTACTTCTGTATCATTTTAGCATAATAAAATGTTGCATCTCCTCCAAATTTATATTAAACTCAAAATTACCGCAAAATATTATTTTCAGCAAAAAACACTCTGACAAACGCAGATACAGGAATATAACACGACCCCGCGACAAAGACTTTGATAAAATTTAGACGCTTTCAACTTTTCCAACGAAAATGAATCGTTAATCGTCAATATATTTATTTAAACTCTATTAATAGTAAATCTTTTTAGCGTTTATCAAAATATTTTAGCGTTAAGCGGAACTTGAATTTTCTGGCACGATTCTTTAATGTTATCTATAAATACGTACAGCTATCTGTGTTTTGACACAACAATATCACAATGTTTGGGGATTAATTTACATCATAGCATCAAAACAGAAAAAATTTATAGTCAAAAATCCACAAATACAACTGACGTCCAGGTGACAGTTGTGTTACTCGGGGCGCCGCGTGGGTTGCTCTATGCAACATATCGTGTGAGCACATTCTGGGAAATTAATGTAACCGGAGTTAATTGGTATTAGAGTTAACTGGAGTTAGGAGTGTAGGAGTTTAGGAGTCATCGGAGCTGCTGGAGTATTGTTGGAGGATCACTGGAGTGATTTATTGGAGTTGTGTCTAATATTAGCGCTTGAAGATTAGAGTTTTAATTGAAGTAAATTTTGGATTTAAATATTAGCGTAAAGTTAGTCACTACGTTGACATTTACCAGCATAATACTTATTCTGTTGTTTAGTACACTGTTACAACTGGCCGCGTCTGTATCAGAGCGTTGAGGTTCCACAAGCCGCATTGTATTACGGACACACACTGAATACTTTGCAAATCCGACAACGTGTATAAATATTGTGCCTGGATTGTTTCGCTAACTCTCAAACCTTATGCGTCTGCAAAGGAGCGGTGTCAAGCTACGTTCCCCAAAATTCGGTGGGCACTTCTTCCGGATTCACCGCTCGACTAGTGTTATTAAAAGCAAACTAAAAACATTATAACCGAGATTGGTTGTATTCCAGCACCACAGTCACAAATTTAATGCACGACTACCTGAGTTATCTTTCTGTAAGCGTGTGAAACATACTTGCTCTGATGAATGTGCAGTAGCATTCGCTCAAGGTCCGCAGCCTAAGAGAACGACTTTCCAGCCACTTAACAAAAGGGTCAAGTCCCGGTCCCTACATAGACTGACTGTCAGAACTGCACGGTCGGGACGACCCCTTCCTCCGAAGTACTGCGAATATATTTGATTTTTCTCCTACATTTCTCCGAAAGATATGGCCACGCCGGGAATCGAACCTCGGACCTGTCGCTCGTGAGTCAAGCGCGCTACCCATTACACCACGCGGCCGATACCATAATTTCCTCTGGCGCTATATGTGCACGAGTACGTATGTGTCAACATTACACATTCTGCACATATACAAACTCACGCTGACTTTTCCATGATTAATTTAGGGAAGACGCATTGATAGCCAGATCATCGCTCATTACGTCTGTCGTCAATAATGGAGACTGTGCTGTTTACTGTTTTGGATTACTTTTGCTATTGTTATGTCTTGCCCTGTTTTTCTATTTCCTCGTTTAAACATTTGACTGATTTAATTTTCCAACAACAATGACTCGTGATCATAAACTAGCTATGTAAGAACACCACTAAAACTCTTGCAATGATAAAACCTCAAAGAGTGGGTTGCAGAAACATGACTTTAGCGGGAGTTTGACTTAACTCGATACTTCACAGTTAGTTTCACAGTTTGAACTTAAGTCAGAAATTTGGTACAAAAATTTCTGCTTGTCAAAATCGATATAGCAAGAAACTGGTACCGATTTTAAGATAGCTGAGTGGTGATGGTATACGCCGCCCACTCCAGCACTTGAGTTCGAATCCTAGCATAAAAGTATGTCACAGAAGAAATAAAAAATTTTCATGTGAGAAAGGGTTCAGCGAAAAATTTTCAGTTTACTATCCATAACCCCTTCTCACATTGAGTTGCCTGTAGGAAACTCAGCACAGTGTATATACGTGAAATAGTATATATCGCACCGTATTTAACAATTGCAACACGTATACATAGTACTAAATCACCACAAGACGTGAGAGCCCTCGGGCTCGAGCGTCAAGCTCCTGTAGCTGAGTGGTGATGGAATACGCCTCCCACTCCAGTCACTGGAGTTCGAATCCTAGCATTAAAAGTAGGTCTCAGGAGAAATAGAAAATATTCATGTGAGAAAGAGTTAATAACTCACCTGAGAAATCCATATATTTAAGGCATTTAAAGTTTAGCACGTTTTCTGACTTAAGTATTAAAAATAGGCTTTAATTCACTGTCTAGTGGCTTTAAAGCGTACGAACTCGTACAGTTGCGCTTCTCAACAAAATTGGCGCAGAACGGGAACAAATCAAGCGCAAAATGTGCTTATACGCAATAGCCTCTATTAGACCTATAACCAACTGCTAATAGATATATACTACATTCCTTGAGAATACATTAAACTTCCCTACCAGCTGACAGTACAGCGCAGTTGGAATTATTAATAATAAATGGAAACGATAGGTTACAAACCGGAATTACAATTTGCCGAAACTTTGTCGCATAAAAAATCCCCCAACAAAATGACCACGGGCATATTTTCACGGGGTCCGATTTTCACAGTATTGTCGTGTGAAAAATTTCCCCCGTTAAAAAGAGACCCCTGGTTAGTTTTACACGACGTCCCCAGAAAAATGACCCCCAAGAGACTATTGGGGAGCACAATGGTGCCTAAAATGGTCGACTGCTCGTGTTTATTTTGCCAAAACTACATTGTTTTGCGAAAAACGTGACAAACAAGATGTTCCAGTAAAATGAGGTGTTCACTTTAACTCTACAGTATCCCGAAAGCTTTTTTCGCTTTTCATCACCATATAAAATGAAATCGCTTATGTACATTCACTGACAAACTGTCAACGATACCAGGATAAATGCACATTTGCAGCATGAAGTTTAATCGCTTTTGTGTCTATATGACCTCAACGGTACCGCAGACATTGGTTGGGGTCCATTACTAACGCCATGCTGGAGTCTTCCAACGTAGAGGCAGATCCAGATTTTCTCTTTGTTCGAGGGTCCCCCCCCCCCCCCCAAAGAGAACAGTTTCACACAAACTTGCAACATGGTGAATCTAGAAGTGAACCCATCTTTAAAACGAATCACACTTCGCGCGCAGCGGGAAATTTTTTTCAACATTTCGTGCTAAAATAGCAGAGCAGCTCATATTTTGGGAAAAAGTTATGCCATTTTCCAGGGTGCAACCGGAGATGAAAAATACCGGAGCCGGAACCTTAGGTGAAGCGAAATTGATTAGTAAAAATGATAGTTAATTCGTTAATTTTAGCCAATATCTGCAAAATATTGTTAAGTTGTTTGGTTTCACGCTAATTTTGTGCCCAATTTTGTCAATTCTTTCATGAAAATTGAGAAAAAATCAATCGAAACGCGCTAAACAGAAATTTAGAAAAATTATGCAAAATTTTACTACCGAAATTGCCGGAACCTCCGGCAAAAATTCTACCGGAGTCGGAGCCGGAGTCGGAGGTTGATTTTCTGCCGGAACCGGAGCCGGAGGCAGACCTCGGGTTGTACCTTGCCATTTTCATATTCTTTAACGAGTGGGAACAGCACGCAGCATATCTCGCTTAAAAATTTCTTTTAAGACCTTCTTTTATTCGTTTCATGAGAGTGATCTTATTTTAAGTAAAATTGTAAACCAGCGAGTGTGGCGAGCGAAAAAATTTGTTGGCATTTAGCCGCCTGGTAGTTATTATAAGGCCTGCATAGTCTAAAGCCATTGAAAAATCACAGAATGGCAAGATAGTCCCACTCACGAGCGAAGCGAGCACGAAGCAAGACGTATTTCATACTTCGGCTGTTATTGTTTCATCCGCTTGGGTGGGGGCCCTTGGAATGGGGCGTATCGGATGGCTGTTTCGGCGCTACAATCGAAGCGTTGAAAAAGTTTGTTCTGCAAAAGCAGAATCTGCTGGATTAACCTAATGAAGTTTAATCAGCCTGCAACTTCAATCTTTCTATGTCAATATATCCGCTATATTTTTTACAACAATCTGAAGCTCATAATTATTAATTTCTTCCCTTTGCGGCATTACGTTTTCCAATTTAATATCCGATTTCTGTTATTTTGATCGCTATCAGATAAATCTGTGCGATTTCTAATTTATCACTTGATAGTCGTAATTCTGCTTGATTCCACTTTACTCAGTAAAACAAACTGTTTGGTAGCCAACAGGATGCTATTACGTAGCCAATTAGAAAAAAGTATTCGCATCAACCAATCGTATTTGAGTATGGCATTACCTAGTAACCCATCACAAGGCGTACATTTGTTGCATATAAAGAATTACGCCGTAGGCTAGCACAAGACGTATTTACGCCCTGGGCTAGTCCAATTTGAAATTGGGCTAAATTACGACTTGGGCAACGACATATATACGGCAAAATTCGGTGCAAAAATTAAATTACCATGCAGTAACCGATATTTCAGCTACACTCTGGCTGATAGAAATTGGAAACGCATTATATTTCTAATACAATTTAAAATCTGAAATTCAAGACAAATACTCTTTAATGTTTTCTTCTGCATATAACAAAATATTCGTTACCGTCCTACTAAAACGAAGAGAACAATTTGAAAGAACAATAGCTTAACCCCTTCTCACATTGAGTTGCCTATAGGCAAATAAGCGCAGTGTATACGTTAAGTAATGTGTATCGCACCGTGTTTAACAATTGCAACACGTATACATTGTACTAAATCACCACAAGACATGAGAGCCCCCTCGGGTTCGAGCGTCAAGCTCCTATAGCTGAGTGGTGATGGTATACGCCTCCCACTCCAGTTACCGGAGTTCGAATCCTAGCATAAAAGTAGGTCTCAGGGGAAATAGAAAAATATTCATGTGAGAAAGGGTTAAACCCCTAACGATAGGTAGAATTAAAGCTCTTTTACCAAGTATTGTGGGAGGGTAATTAATTTACAGGAGGAACCAGAAAAATATTTATATACACTTTTTAGCATTGATCAGGTTCTTAAACATACAGAGCTTATAGAACATTTCAAGCTTGTAGCTTTAAAGCCAAATTAAATATTGTTCCTTAGTAACCACATTTCTATAATTTTGTCTATATATAGAATATATTAAGTGTTTTGTGCTAAAATATATTCACAGAATATTTAACATACCTACAGTAAATATACAGAATGCAAACGGATAGTAAAAATAATGGAATTGGAAACGGAAAATGGATATTGAAGTAATATGGATTTCAAATAGGTTTTGTTTTTCTGCCAACACAAATAAGACGTGCAAATGTTCACCGGGATTTGTAAATTTTTGAAGAAAAACTGGCGGATGCACGAAATTTTTAAATTTATGAATGAATATCGTAATTTTTGTTTTAGTTCGCACAATTGCAGAACATGCGAGAAATTTACGTAACTTATAACTAGTTTTGAACGTAAAAATAAAGCAATTCCCGTTATTTCTATAACTGAAACGGAAACGGATGCCGATTTTTACCGGAAACGGAAACGTATATCCAGTTACACCCATGTGAATATATTCAGCCAAAAATTTGTTCATTGTTTGAAGAATTAGTGTTTTCTACGGCTTTGCAACACAGTGTTTCAAATTCGTATGGATTCAGCGACTGCAATTTCACACTCCAAATGCAGTTTGAAACTGCAATTTTTTGTGCACAAATTCATACATTGAAGCTGGAATTTGATTACTGATCAATGTCACAAATGCGCGTCAACACAAAATAAATTGTCTTGTATTCAAGAATATTGACAAAAATTTAAGACAATTATGTCTTGATAAGGACTCCTGACATATGCCTTGAATTCAAGACTTTTATTTTTTTAAATTTTCAGAAATATTGTTTTAAAATTTTCAAATTTAAGACTTTCGTTCATGAGCAATTAAGGAAAATATTTCTGAAATATACGACAAATATTACTGAACTATAAGACAAATATGTCTGAAATAAAACACAGAGATTTGCCGTGAAAATCGACTCCAAAATTGGAGGTTAAAGCTCGACCCAAAGCCCTAATTTTACAACCTAAGATACGACAAAGACGTAAGCTTAACTTGGGGGGTAGCATGAGCTCAACCCGAAATATTTTGGAAATTCGATTATATATACCATAAACGGAGTAACTTTTTTGCACACATAAAAATCAGAAAATTATTTCTTGAATTAAAACGAAACTATTTCTTGAAAGAAAGAAATTTCTATCTTATAAATTGGCAATCGCAATTTCTTGAATATCAAACACTTATGTTTTAACCATTTAAAGAAACGAATTTCTGAACTGTTTAAGGCTATTAATTTTTGAAATACAAGACATTTATGTCTAGAAAATTTAAGAAAGTATGAGTCTTGAAATGTTAAGACAATATGTTTTGTGTATAGAATTGTGTTTGATTTGTGACCGACCACATCATTTTTTACTTTTTGCATCTAAACTTTGTCTCAGCTGCCATGATTTGGTTGCCCAATGTTACTTTGAGGGGCGTAACAGTAGATTAAGCGTATTCTTATGCCTAAGCCTAAGCCTAGGCAAAAAATTGTAACCTAGAATCTAAACCTACTCTTTTATGGTCTCACCAGAAACTTGGACGCCCCTTAAAGTAACATGGGCGATTTGGTTTATTAACATACACTGTAAATTCCAATGAGTTAATTAATCAACTCAGACGGAAAGTTAGTTATTTCTTAGTTAATGACAGTAAACTGTAACTCACTCTGAGTTGACTTAATTCTCACTGTGAGTTGAGTTGACTCCGGGTGAGTTGCTTAATTAACTCAGAATGTGTTGAATCAACTCAAAATTGTGAGTTCTGATAGTCCTAACTCAGACTGAGTGATTCAACTCGTTTTGGGCTAAAATCAACTCATTGGAATTTACAGTGTAGAAATATATTTGTCAAAGTTTTATCATTGGAAGAACCCATAGAATCTTTTCATTTCTTTCCGACTACGTTTTTGATACAAACGTATTTAATGTCAACTGTTTATTTTTGGGGCTGGATGATCATTCATGTTTTCCGAGCTGTAAACCGAAATTCATTGGCTTTACCTGAATTCGCTTTTTGTTGCATTCGTAACCACCAGGGTTGAACGTTTATGCGGCGTTGACAATAAAAAATTTCGCCTGGCCACAAAATATGTCCCATCCCAGGATTAACGAGTGGTCGACAATGCCATGATCAAAGCGGATGTATACGTTAGGTTCTCAACATATGAATATGTTCAACTGCATCTGAATACAATCTAAACCTACTCTTTTATGAACCCACATGAAACCTGGACGCCCCTAAGAGTAACATGGGCCGCACTCACGAACACAGGTCTTTCGGATGACAAGCGATTTAACCATCGCAATCCCCATTGAGCTACGTGGACGCTCGTTGCCGAGGGACTCTGACGTCTTGTGGGGGATTGTTCAGTGTTTCTTTTAAACACTGAGAATTGGGTATAAATTTGGCTTTTACTTTGTTTACAGGGTGGTGAGTTTTCGGGCTGATTTGTGAGCGTTGTTGGTTTCGCCAAACTTTCACATTTAACAAACCTGGCCAAGTCTGTCAAGTTCTATAGGCTTTTAAACGATGCTTAAATAATTTATGTTGCACATTTAGCATATCGGTTGATAAAAAGTGTGCAATTTGGTATGTAGCTTACACACAGCAAACCTCAAACTTTTCTAGCGGTTATTTATTTATGGCTGACGTCAAGGCTTAAATTTCATATGATTTACGCCCATGTCAGTCTCCTAGGGGGTCCCAAATTTTTTTCTACGGGCAACGCCCTTCTGCTCACCCCTGTTCCTTCTGGCTACGGGCACGAATATGGCTTCATGAGCACAGGTATTAGAACTGACTCGCCAATAGAGGGATCTGTTCTAATCTGGACTCAGGGACAAGGATTCCGATGGCGATAGATATCCTATATAGAAATTTCATGGAAGACGACGTCATGAATGGCATTTTTACAGATTACAGGATTAGGCGCTGGATCCAAGAAAACCAAAAATGAGGTTATACTCTTCCCAAAATAAATCGTACTGACGCCGTTGCAGAAAGGCTTTTTCGAATTTATGAACCAAAATATTATTTTGTGATATTTTTCTGGTCACACGTTTTCAGTGCAGGGAATATAAATTTCATTATTCCATATTCGAACTTCAACATTTGATGGTTTTGACACGAGATCACAACAGATTTGAAATCTTGCACTGCGAAAAATGGTGAGACAAATTGAGTCTCTACGAAATAGGCTCTATGGGACTACACAAACTGAGTCAAGTTCGACTCCGACAGAGTCAAATTTGACTCACCGAGTCGTAGGTTTGACTCTCACGGAGCCGAATTTCGACTCAGCTTGTGTAGTCCGGAAAAGCCTATTTCGGAGAGAGTTAGTTTGGCTCACCATTTATTGCAGTATGGCTACTCTCTTAGTTCTGAATTTATCACATTGGAGTTATTGTAAAACAACTGTAAATTATCGTTGAACCTAATAGCGAACGACAGGAATGACATTTCTAGTATTCTCACAGGTCAAGAAATTAAATGTTAAAAACGTTTATATTAAATACACTGTAAAAATAGTGGGTCAAATTGACTCTCTAAAATAGGCTTTTCCGGACTACACAAATTGAGTCAAAATTCGACTCCTCCAGAGTCAAATTCGACTTACTGAACTACTCGGTGGAGTCGAATTTGAGCCGAATTTGACTCAGTTTGTGTAGTCCGGAAAAGCCTATTTCGGAGAGAGTCAATTTGACTCACCATTTTTTGCAGTGTAGAGGCTTTTAATAGCATTTTACTCGGCGCACGCCGCTGGACGCCACCAAATACATTTTGCGTATATTTTTGTTAGCAGATCAAAGCAACTTTCGGCGGCACGTGACGGCGTCTGGCACAGTAAAGTCGAGCGCAAAACCCTTTTATTTGTCTGTTTGTCTTCCTTTATTGCTCCGAGTTGGTCAGCGAAAAATTAACAAATATTTAACCAAATTCATTCATATAAGAGAAAAAATTTCTGTTGATAATTTAGACCGGAAATGATTCTATAATTTGCTACAAATGCTTTCCTCGGATCAAATAGTTTGGTGATTCCCGAAACTACAGGATTATTCCGAACATCCAACTAAAATTATTTGGTCCGAAATTAAATAATGCGTCAAGTTGTTGTGTTTCAAATATTAAAACACAGGTCCTAAGTGTACTGCAAAGTTTAACTGAATTTGCACGCTTTAATATATAACGGTAGCCTACCCAGCCTAAGCCTATCTATCAATGGCAGGTCCAAGCCCAAAATTGGTGGAACCAACACGCTCCGTTTAGCTACTCTTATCGGCCAATGTCCGGGATAGGAAGTCCGTCAACAGACTCGGAGGAGAGCCCCGGCCTTCGACTCGAAGATTGCTAACACTAAAACTATTTGGTGCGAGGTAACTTATATCCCGGCGAATTCATGCCCCTGGATAAACATTTCTGTGACAGGCCAATTTCGTATGCCCGTGTTTACCAGCGGGTATCCATATCCACGTATCACGTACAGCTCTAACACACCTAAACACTGCAAAACATTTGTGAATTGCTTATTAACGGAAAAATTCTCAGTTGGTATATTTAATATGCATTAATAAGGTCCATGTTACTTTAAGGGGCGTCCTGGTTTCTGGTGAGTCTACAAAAAAGTAAATTTAGATTCTAGATTACATTTTTTGCTTAGGCTAAGGCTTAGGCTTAGGCTTAGGCTTAGGAATTCATTTTTGCAACGCTTAGGCTTAGGTTTAGGAATTAATTTTTGCAACGCTTAGGCTTAGGTTTAGGAATTAATTTTTGCAACGCTTAGGCTTAGGCTTTGGAGTACGTTTTATCTACTGTTACGCTCCTTAAAGTAACATTGGCCAATTAATAATGTTGCATTACGTCAACTTCATTATCATAAAACAATGACGTTTTATAACACCAACAACAAGCGTTATTCACCCAACAACGATTCTGAGCCATTTCAATTGACTGCAAAAATTCGATTTTTAATCTTTGGCCTAATTTTTTCAATTTTAGTTGTTGTATATCCGTTGATTTTGGACGAGAATGAAGGTAAAGTATGTGATGTTTTGGCTCACGTTACGCTGAATTCGTAATAGCACTTTAAGGCATTAAGTTACTCCATTTAAGATCTATTCACACATGCAAATGTTTGCTGCGAGAACTTGCAGCTGCAAATTGCACACGGAACTTACATTTTTCATCAGCCAATGAGAATGCGGATGCAATACATTCATTGAATTTGCATGGTTAATTTACTGCTACAAGTTTGTCGAACGGGATTTTGGACAAAACTTGCAAGTGCAACTTGCAGCTACAAGTTCTCGCAGCAAAAACTTGCACGTATGAATAGGGCTTTCGGAATTGGCCAAAACTGAAACTTGTTTGCAAAAAGGTTTCGAGTTCATTGTTTAGAATTTATTCCGTAATTTTGATTGTACTTATGCCAGCACATTTTAACATGAAGATTGAATTACGTTTAATAGCACAAACGTAAGCATAAGCCTAAGCGATTCAGAAAATGATTTTATGCGTTTTTGTTAATATTTTAGTCAATCATTTAAGTGTTTCAGATTTTCTGTATTCGACAATTTTTCCGTCAAAAACAGCCAAAAATTCAAACAGCGGTCGTTTTCAAACAAATAAACGCCGCAACCTTGAAAATGTCAGACGTCAAAAACGAGCAGAAATGAAAACAAAAATTGCAATGATTCACATTTTTGATAGCCAAAATACCAATCTGCAACGTCGACACGATTGTACTCAACCTGGTAAAGTTGATAAAGATTTGTTATCTGTAGAAACCAAAGCAAAATCTAGAACTTTCTGACATAAAACGAGGTCGTTTGATATAACAAATATTAGATCGCAGCGAACGAAAAGCCAAACGCAATTTTAGTGCTGAATTTTTAACACAAAATTTTGGATTTGATTCCTGCCGGAAACCTTTTATGCCTGCGTGCGTCATTCTTGAATTCGCCAGTGATGCCAACAAATCAAACAGTTCGCAGCACAAAGGCAATTCGAAAAAGTCAAGTTTGTTTTTTACCCATTGACCCACGGCTCCGGAGGCAGGGTCTTTGTTATTGGGGCCCGTGTAATGATCAGGGGCGGAACGTTTTTCTGTGGAATTAGAAAAGAGTAAGCTTAACCCCTTCCCACATTGAGTTGCCTATAGGCAACTCAGCGCCGTGTATATACGTTAAATATAATATATATCGCACCGTGTTTAACAATTGCAACACGTATACATAGTACTAAATCACCACAAGACGTGAGTGCCCCCTCGGGCTCGAGCGTCAAGCTCATATAGCTGAGTGGTGACGGTATACGCGTCCCACTCCAGTCACTGGAGTTCGAATCCTAGCATAAAAGTAGGTCTCAGGGAAATAGAAAATATTCATGTGATAAAGGGTTAAGATTTAGACCAATTTTTTGCTTGGCTTAGGCTTATGATTAAACTCATTCTTACGCTTAGGCTTAGGCTTACGCTTAGGCTTAGTCTTAGGAATACGTTTATAATACTGTTCCGCCGCTGTTCTTTACATTGACCAGTATTGGCAACATTTTTCTCTTTTGTTTGTCCGTCGTTCAGCCTGAATCTCCAATTACTTTTAGCGATCAACGAATTTCCAAGCGATCTGTTCACAAATGTACAACGTCGGCATGGGGCAGTCATTGTTCACACTGCAGTGGTTTGTTACGTATTTATTGCATTGGCAATTGTTTGCGATGAATATTTCGTTTCTTCGCTGGATAAAATTTGCGAGGTAAGAAAATTGAACTAATGTATGGAACAGGGCCGTAACAGTGGTATAAAGCAATATTCCTAAGCTTAATCCTATGCTTAAGCTTAAGCGTAAACGTAAGAATCAGCTTATACCTAAGCCCAAGCTTAAGCTTAAGCGTAAACGCAAGAATTAGTTTATACCTAAGCCTGAGCTTAAGCGTAAGCCTAAACGTAAGAATGAGCTTATACCTAAGCGTAAGCAAAAAATCTATATCTAAAGCTTTAGCTTACTCTACGGCAGGCCTGTAGAAAAACGTTCCACCCATGATCTTTACGTGGGCCGAAATTCGTATTCTCAACGGTGTGAAGCACCTATCGACGTCTCGTAATGATTTTTCGAAGTTGTGAATGAAAGTTAATAATATTTTTCTTCTGTGATACTTTCAAAATCAATACATTCGGTTAAGTTGTGTTGTCGTTGTTTCTGAAACATTTTCAAGTAAAGTTGGTGCTTAAGTGAGTATTTTCGCTGTCAATATATGGCTAAAACTTGAGTTTAAAGTTCTTATAATCATGTGTAAAGGTTGCCATTCTGTTAATGGGTTACTTTACAACAAAGTGCATTTGTACACTGTAAATTTCAGTGAGTTGATTTTAACTCAGAATGATTTGAATCACTCAGTCTCCGTTAGGAATATCAGAACTCAGAATTTTGAGTTGCTTCAATTCATTATGAGTTAATTAACCAACTCATCCAAAGTCAACTCAACTCAAAGTGAGAATCAACTCAACTCAGAATGAGAGTGAGAATCAACTCAACTCAGAATGAGTTAATGTTTACTGATATTAATTCAGAAATAACCAACTCGCAAGCTGGATTGATTAATCAACTCATTGCAATTTACGGTGTATGGAGATTTTATATTTTTGGAGATAAACTTTAGTCTTTTTCACCTTTTTTTCAGTCATTAAATCTCAGTGAAGATGTTGCTGGTGCGACGTTTATGGCTGCCGGCAGTTCAGCGCCTGAATTATTCACTGCGATTCTTGGTAAATTTTTTAATTAACTTTTTGGGAAAGTAACGGTACTACTGATTAAGATACATCTCATTCAATGAAACTGATGGCTTGTTTTTTCAACTTTGAAACGCGAGAGTTGAGTCGCGAAGATATCTGGTCCCGTCCAGAACCTTTGGCTGGCTGACTGCAAGACGAATTCGCTTGTGGTACGTTTGGTCAATTACAGGTTAATCTCTTTTAGTGTCCAAACTACGAATTTGTGGTAATATTTCGTTCCGCAATTTTGATAAACTTTTAACATTTTTTCAGGGTCTTAAAACTATTTTGATGTTGATTTTTGGCTTTATTATTTCTTTTAACGCTTTCACTCATAGAGTATGCTATGAGCAACTAAATACTATAATGTACGAGCAATACACACACTGTGAGCAGTGGTTAACATATATAACATATATGCGCAGTGCAAAATCTCCACAAGACGTAAGAGCCTACTCGGGCTCGAGCGTCAAGCTCCTATGGCTCAGTGGTCATCGTAAACGCCTCCCACCCGTGACGCTGGTGATCGAACCTTACCTTGAAATTACATCTCAAATGAAATTAAAATATTCATGTGAGAAAGGGTCAAACGTTTGATATTTTCAAATTTAAGGAGTTTTTGTGGCCAAAGGCGATGTCGGAACTGGTACAATCGTTGGATCGGCGGTATTTAATGTTCTGTGTATCGTTGGATTTTGTGGCATTTTAACAAATCAGGTAATCAAATGGTAAGACAAAGCGTTCAAGCAGGGATATTTCGGATGTGGATGCTTCAAAATGTGCGGATCAGTTTCTCGGTATGGTCTGGACCTGATCGGCCTGAAGTTTTTCAGCCGTCCGACCCGAACAATGCTGCGGTCCGGGTAGGGTCGGTTCTAGCTCGGTCCAGATTCGGACCGCTTCGGAGTAGTCCGGCCCACCATTGCTTAAAAATGTTGTAAATGAAAATTTGTCGAAATGCATATTTAATCACATTTTTACGATTTTTAAACCACTTTCCGTCTTCTACAGCATGTTTGGATTCAAGGATCAAAGCTGTAAAATGGCAACTGTTGTCGAATTAAGCGATTAATGAGCGAATTGGGCGTCATTCGAGCCGATCCGGCGGGAACTGCAAGCGGTGGGGGGATTTATGAGAACTGGACCACGGTCAGAATCCTGTAAACTTATTTGGGACAGAAGTTGTCGTACAATACGTTTTATCAAGAGTGCATGATATAAGAGTGTGCAACTATTTGGGTTCCGCATGGTACAAAATGTACCACCGGGCGTTACGTTTTTGATCGACCCCCTTTAGTCCTAAATTTAATTATAAACGGAGCAATTTGGTGCCAGATATATAAACTATCACGATTGGCATAGGTTGTACCTCCCTTTAAGTAAAGGGGGGTAGGCCAAAAACGCAACACTTGCCGGGTACATTCTTTTCTACACAGCACGTGCCCAGTTGCACACTCTTGTTTAGTATGCATCATCCACTCTTGATTTTATAAATTAAAAAATATAGTACAAATGTGGTTTTATGCATTGTTTACTTTAATTCGTGTACGCAGCGTCGAAATTGACATTCACTTGAAGCGGTTGCGAAACTTAGCCAGGAACCAACCGAAATATTGTGGCATATCACAAATGATTTCTGGTTTGTTTCAGGTAATCTGTCTTAACTGGTGGCCACTGCTTCGCGATTCTGTGTTTTATTCGATTACCATCGTTGCTTTAATCATAGTGAGTCTCAGTGATATTTTATTTACTATTTGTGACTTAAAAACTGTGATTTTGGGCGAGCCAAACCATTATTTTGCCAAATTCAAAACCCACACGTTTGTGTCGCTCAAGCTGACAGATGCAGTTTTTAATCATCTGACACTTCTGTAGTGTTTGCCTTATGCTTATTTGTTGTAAAATATTGATCATTGATTAACTTTTTTGTATTTGCTGAAAGCACAAACACGTTGTTTCGACTATTTCCGCTATTACCGGAACAGCAGAAAACTCCGGTTGTTGATCAATTCAATTCATCCGGAATAAACATATTAAAGGTTCAGTGAGTAACTGATTTATATATTTTAGGTCCTTCATGATTCGGTTGTCACATGGTACGAGTCGGTTCTAATGCTTGTTTTGTACGCTGGCTACATTCTGGTCATGAAGTATGTAATAAATATATATTAATAAATAAATATAAATAAATAAATAACTAATAAACAAATAAGTAAAATAAATAATTTAAAAAAATAAAAAATTAAATAAAAAATAAATAAATAATAAATAAATAAATGAATAATTAAAAATAAATAAATAAACAAACAAATAAATAAATAAATATTATTGTTTTTGGCTTTATTTTGCAAGTAAAATTTGCGTCAAAAATGTTTGAGTGATTGTTAATTTTTTAAGATTTAATCAAAGTCTTCAAAAGTGGTTCACAACAAAGCTGGAAAAACGTTCATTATTATCAGCGCAAGTTGAAGATTTAATTGCAGGCAGCGAAACCAGACCAACTGCCTCTGACTATGGTAATTGAGTTTTGTGGCGTGCGTTTGATTTGGGCCAATTAGGCTCCGGAATTTAAGACTCTTATTAACCAATTATAATTCAGTTTGAATGAGTAGTGATTTCAAAAATTAGTAAATAAAGCCCTATTCACACGTGCAAGTTTTGTCCAAAATCCCGTTCGTAAAACTTGCAGCTGCAAATAATTCATTAAAAATCACAGCTAGGAATTTAGTTCTTAGGTGTGATTAACCATGCAAGTTCACTGAATTTATTGCCTCCGCTTTCTCATTGGCTGATGAAAAAATGCAAATGTTGCGTGCAATTTGCCACAAGTTCTCGCAGCATAAAACTTGCACGTGTGAATAGGACTTTAGTGGTTTTAGGTAACTTACTTGATAACGCCACTTTGTGCAAAAAACACGTCGTTTGTTGAAGACTTTGTTCCAAAATGTTTCAAATTACGGTTCGTGTTTGCCAATCTTTCTCCAATGTCTAAAACATTTAAAAAATTAGTTTTGACGAAAGATTACAACAAAAATTACCATAAAATAGTTCTTAATACTTAAAATATTTTTTTGTTTTTAAAATTTCAGAACGATTCGACCGAACGGACGCTGACAACGACGACAGTATTCCGCCAGATCCAGAATGTGTTGATTATTACCAATCAGGTGCAAGTTGCAATCAAGTGCAACAATTACAACTTAAGCAAAGTGCACTTCAAAGCGATGCCGACGTATTACTTGAAGCATTGACACAGTTCAAGACAGCAAACCGCAGGTCGGCATGAATATTTTAAGGTCAATTTTTTATTCGTTGGTCTTTGTTTTCAACCAGTTGTTGCATCCATATCCCAATTTTAGAGTTAGGTTTTTAAGCAAACAAATTACGTGATTATTAACTGTATTTAATTTTTTTGTATATAATTTAATTGCCATCAAATTATCAAAGTGTCAGTTTCGTCATTTAATTCATTTCGAAGGCCTAAAAACATTTCTGATTGAGATGCAAAACCTCGTCAATTTTAGCAGGCATCTTTTTTCGGCTAAATTCGAAACCAAATATCACCAATAAAAGATATCTATTTTCACCGCCCAACTTAGATGAAAATAGGAAAATTTCATCTTTTAAGTATTTTATTTCAAGGATTCGTTTCGAAGAAGCTGGACTTTACATGCTTGCGACTGATGGAAGAATTTCAAGCCGCACTCGGATCAAAGCATTGGGAAAACTGATAATTTCTGAGGCAAAATGTTTTATCTGCAGACGCGTTTAATATTGAAACTTGTCAAAAATACCTTCAAGATTTGATGAACCTGTATTCACTTCTTGTATAAGTTCCTTCACATTTAATGCTGTTTTAGCTTAGATTTCGCTCAGACATAGACTTACGCGGCCAGTGTAAAGAACATGGGCGGAACAGTATTATAAGCATATTCCTAAGCGTAAACCTTAGCCTAAGCCAAGCATAAAATTTAGTCTAAAGCTTAAGCTTACTCTTTTCTAGTCCCACAGAAAAACATTCCGCCCCTGATCCTTACATGGGCCCGACTTACGCTAAGGATGTTTAGACATAGGATACCCTTGTCCTAGGCCTACGCCTGAGCCTAAGTCTAAACTTAGTTGTGTAGATTGAACGAAACAAGAGCCACGTTGTCAATTACAGCTGTAACATGCAATTTTCGGCCGCGAAGATGAGGGCCTATAGCCAATGGGGGGCGGGAGCACAGCCCCTAGTGGAAAAAATGTTGCCCTCTAGAACATTTTCAACGTTGCTTGTGAGTCATCGAATACCCTTGTATGCCCGTCGTGAATAATTTTAGGTCCCTCCATAGCAAGGTGATCTGGCTTACGGACCTGATGAGGCAGTTTTCACAAAGTGAGAATTTTTTGTTTTATCAAAGCTAAATTTTTTACAAATTGTCTTATTTGTATTTGAAAATAGGAAAACTCGAATTACTATGGAAACTGGTTGGTAGCCAGCTCACCTTGCTGGGAGGGGGCTAAAAAATTAGTCATGAGAGGATACATGGGGTTTTGTTGACTCACAAAGTTGAAAATTTTCTAGAAGGGGCCAAAATATTTTCACTTTAGGGCTGAGCCCCGCTGGACCCCTTGACTACGGGCACGCCTTCAAATTGGTAAATGTTTCGACGGCTGATTTATAGCTTGAGATGTATATACGAACCAACCGAAAAAAATTGCTAAACTTCCGTCGGATCAAAATCTCAATGACCGCTAAACTCTTCTATGGATACGCCACATAGAAGGGATGTTTTCATTTACTTATAGCGAATTTCAGCGTCAACGACTTGTACAATCTGGTCGTATTGGCTCCTATCAGTTACCGCCGCATTACAAAAATGTCCGGTAAGACGTTTCAAATGGCATATACCATTTTGGCTAATTCTTCCGTCAGTAAATCATTAATTTAATAACTGAATATCAACCAAAATTATTAGGAGGAAGCAGTCAAAATTATTTTCTTTAATTCAGAATTACATTGTGGGTATCCATGCTGTAATGAGTTTTTCAAATAGTTGCCTTTGATAAGGTCTGTCTCAGTCATAATGCGTACGCTTTCAACATTCGACGTCTAAACGGTATAGTTAGCTTATGGTCACTGCATGAAAGATGTTAAATATTTGATATATTGATAGGTCAAAAAATTATTAAACTCATCGCTAAAACTTAATTTTCTTCCAAAATCTAAACGTTCTTTAAAATTTGAATTTTCCAGCCAAAATTTAAATTACCATCACAAATTTGACGTTCCCGCATAATTTGACAAGTTTGCGCTCCGCTCGAACATCTCAGATTTGTCCGCTACACCGTTGCCGAGAACGATTAATACCCGTTAATTTGCCTTAGAAATGATGCGACAAAAATTGATTTTTTTAAACACTAGCGCGATATACATTGACTGTTCAATACGGTAGGGACGTTGTGTAAGTGGAATACACGCATTGTAATGTGTGAGTTGTCAGTCCAGTTCCAATCACACCTTTTCGTTAAGCAGCTGGAAAAGCGGACCTCCGGAGCGGGGATCGAACTCTCAGCCTACGGATCCTTAAGCGAATACTCTACCACTGCGCCGCGCAGCCCGCCTCTCCAACTGCATTTTTCGTCGACTGTATGTGTCGGCAGTACAACACAATGTGCATTGCATTTATTGCATATGCACCAGGACAAGTATGCTCAAATGCTTACGTGAGTGATATATAATTAATTTGTGTTAATGATGGTAATTCCGGCAATTACATTTCGTATACTTCAGAATTTGCACGAAAAATAGGCGAATAGATTTTATCAATCAGTTCTCAAAGATATTTCGAAAAAAGCTTGGTGACTTATAACTACTACTCGCACTCAGCGTACACTGCAAAAAATGGTGAGGCAAATTGACTCTCTCCGAAATGGCTTTTCCGCACTACACAAACTAAGTCAAATTCGACTGCGCCAGAGTCAAATTTGACTCACTGATCTACTCGGTTGAGTCGAATTTAACTTTGGCGGAGTTGAATTTGACTCAGTTTGTGTAGTCCAAAAAAGCCTACTTCGGAGAGAGTCAATTTGACTCACCATTTTTTGCAGTGTCCAACTATTGGACCCTACATCAGCTTTACTGATTTGCGGTTTTTATAGGACGATGTCTTTTGAGCCAATCGGCACCGACTCAGTATCACAGTCATACAGTGATCGCTGGCGAAAACCACGTGAGTTTCGTTTATTAAAATCGCTCATGGCTCACCGGACATCCGGATATGAAAAATTGCCGACCGGAAATATCAGATATAAAAGCATTTGCCACGTATAATCATTGAAGTAAAGTGTCATGTGTGCAAGATTATGAGTTTGTTTCCGTTAGGGTGGTGCGATATTTGTCGTGAGACGCCATCAGTCACCGTACGGTATCGTACTTGAGTCATTCACTCACAAAATACCGCACGGTGACGGACGGCGCCGGACGTCATCAAAAGTATACCGCCATCCTTATAATGGTCAAGTCAAAAAATTATATTTCGACATTAAATATTTAAGCCACTTTCTACTCCACAGTTGAATTCAACTGTGCGAAAATTAGTCATCTGCAGTAGTTTCCTTTCAGTGGAAATATCCGATCCAGAAGGGCGGATTCTAAATTCAATTGGTCGTTCATTTTTCAATATTTACTTGCTTTTACAAAGCGATACAGCCAATCGCGCCGTAGTAACCGAGTCGCAGCTGCTCGTATGAAATGTTGCATGGGAGCCAAAACCCAAAAAGGAACAATTTTTTATGCAAACCTACACTGCAAAAACAGGTGAGTCAAATTGACTCTCTCCGAAATAGGGTCGAATTTGACTCTATGTCGGAGTCGAATTTGACTCAGTTTGTGTAGTCCCGAAAAGCCTATTTCGGAGAGAGTCAATTTGACTCAGCTTAGCTTGTGAGGTTTGTTTCACCATAATATTTCGCGTTCGCAAACAGTTCCATGAACCGTCTGTTTCTGGTTCAACAGTTTGGCCTAAGGCTACAGTATTTTTCATGACAATTTCAGCTGAAGGTATGACCAATAAAGTGTTATGGGCTTTAATTGTTCCAATTCGTGTCGCGTATCATTTTTCAATACCAGACTGCCGTATTCAAAATTCGACAAAATATTTCGTTGTCACATTTGTTATGTCGATTGTTTGGATTGCTATTTTATCTTATGTCGTTGTTTGGATGGTAAAGTTTTGGTTGATTTTTGTTTCCTTATCACGCCACCAGGAGTCGCTTTCAATTAGGTTTTTTAAGTGCTGTGTTGAAACTTAATTTTGTTGTTGCAGTAGTAAATTAACTGTAAACGCTTAGCGTCCAGGGTGTAACCGGATATCCGCTTCCGTTTCCGATAAAAATCGGTGTCTGTTTCCGTTTCTGTTGTAGAAATGAACGAAAAATCTGTCATTTTTTACGCTCACAAATGAAATCAAATTTACAAAATCTATTCAAATCCTTGAAATTTTCACTGCATCCACCATTTTTCCTTTAAAATCAAAGAAAGCCCGG
Source organism: Enoplolaimus lenunculus (assembly GCA_030248215.1). Classification (NCBI taxonomy): domain Eukaryota; kingdom Metazoa; phylum Nematoda; class Enoplea; order Enoplida; family Thoracostomopsidae; genus Enoplolaimus; species Enoplolaimus lenunculus. The sequence goes on from JASANG010000558.1 coordinate 284,495, forward strand.
GATTTTCAAGCTATAATTTGACCACCAACATCAAGGGAGGTGGCGGTATTTACCATTACCACCCAGTTTTAATAGGAGCTTGACACTACACTTTGCAAGTTTTGCCCAAAATCCCGTTCGAAAAACTTGCAGCTACAAACAGTGCATTAAAAATCATAGCTAAAAACTTTGTTACATGTGTGAACAGCCGTGAAAATTCACTGAATTTATTGCATCCGCTTTCTCATTGGCTGATGAAAAAACGCAAGTTCTGCGTGCAATTTGCAGCTGCAAGTTCTCGCAACAAAACTTGCACGTGTAAATTGGGCTTAAATATTTCAAATCAATGAAAACTTCAAATATTGCCGTTAATATCAGCATTGCATTATTCAGAGTAAAATATTTAACAAAAAGCTGTGAAAACAGTCTCAGGTGTCGTTAACAAAATTCGAAACGTTTCTAATGATTGTTTTTTCATTTTTCAGGTTTGCATTATTGGTTTTACACTAGGAATACCGGACAGTATAATGGGCATTACATTTCTGGCCGCTGGTACAAGTATTCCTGATTGTATCGCAAGTGTTATAGTCGCAAGACAAGGTGAGTAACGCACTTTATACTGGATAAATTGCTAATGATGACAAATAACCATTAACAGACATGATTATAGGGTTGTTTTTGGACATTTTATACCAACCGAGTTGTATTAACACTACATTATTTCAATTTATTTGAATTTGAGTAAAAAATTCTATTAAGTTAAGTCACGGCCGTGGCATCTGGGTGTCTTAGAAGGACTACACCGTTGAGATGGTTCATATCCATTGGCGTCTATCATCTAATCATATATGGTTCATACACTTAAGTTGCAGTATAGTTTCCCGATAGCGAGCAGGAAATCCCGGTAAACAGCGGTACTGGTTAAAGTTGATATATTTGAACCTTTTTGTCATTTTTTCAGTTTCAGTGTCACTGTGTTGTGTCTGAATTAATTACTTTCTTAGGTCAGGGTGATATGGCTGTATCAAATAGTATTGGAAGCAATGTATTCGATATTCTTGTTGGGTTATCGCTTCCTTGGTTTCTTAAAACCGCAATCGTGCATCCAGGTTCTGTGGTAAGTTCAGAGTCAACTTTAAGAGCACGGACTCGCAGCCAAGAGGGGCGAGGGGCGCTGAGTCCCTGAAGAAATTTAGGCTCCCCTAGCGAATTTTCAACCTTGCTTGTAAGTCATTGAAAACCCGTTATATTCCCTTCCTGAAAGTTGTAGCCCCCTGGCAAGGTGAGTTGAGCATGGGCTTGTAATCGTAACTTAATATATATAGTACATTCGAAATACTGTAAAATGAAAATAGTCCACTCAACAAATGGCCACACACATGTCTGTTATTTTTATACAATTAAGGCAAATTATTTGTATATTTGACCAATTTGTACATAAACAGCGGTAATTTTTAAGATGCGAGCATAAGAAAGGCACAAACATTATTTAAAATTATAAGCAAAAAATATTTTACTTATGTACATTTTATGAATACCAACACTAAATCATTTAGGTACAACAAGTTAAAATTCCAATAACATCGACACGTTTAGGTTGGGCCAAAAGTTTACCGATGCTGGCCAATGTATAGAATAGGGGCGGAACAGTAGTATAAGCATATTCCTAAGCCTAAGCCTAAAGCCTAAGCCTAAGCCTAAGCGTCAAAACGAACATATTCCTAAACGTAAGTCTACGCATTAGCCTAAGCCAAACAAAAAAACTAGTCTGAAGCTTAAGCTTACTCTAATGCAGTCGCACAGAAAAACGTTCCGCCCCTGATCTTTACATGGGCCCCGGTGCCTAAGCATATGCTAAAAGCCTAAACCTTATTACCTTTGGCCGTATTCTCAAAAGTGTATAGCTCCCATCACCAGTTGGTGATTGGTGTCGGAACGTTGAAATCATTAAAATAGACAGCTTAAAACTTCATCACAATTATTAGATTTGATTTAACTTTATTTTTGTGCAAAATTTGAGATTTGCAACCGCAACTGTTTGTCCGTTTGAAAATATATCACTAAGTAGAGATTGATGCCATACACAATTGAGAATGTGGGCCCTTAAATGTACGAGGAAGTGTGCAATGTCAAGGTTTGTTTCAAACCATCGTTGAATTTGATTGCAACATCTGGTCAAAGTCGTTTCAGCGAAATTCCAGTGAGTTAATTACTCAGAATGAGTTTACTCAGAAGTCTGAGCTCGAAATTAGGTCTTTCAGAACTCAAAACTCTGAATTGATTAAAACTCATTCTGAGTTAACCAACTTACCCGGAATTAAATCGGCTTAGAGTGAGTTAATTATTTACTGATCATTAATTCAGGAATAATCAAAAATACCTAATTCTCTCACTGTGAGTTGATTAATGAACTCTTTTAGAATTTACAGTGAACACTGTAAATTCCAATGAGTTGATTAATCGATTCAGATAGCGAGTTGGTTAGTATTTCTGAATTAATATCAATAAACATTAACTCATTCTGAGTTGAGATGATTCTCACTTTGAGTTGATTTGATTCCGTGAAAATTGATTAATTAACTAAGAATGAGTTATATCAACCCAGAATTATAAGTTCTGATTGTCCTAACTAAGACTGAGTAATTCAACACATTCTGAGTGAAAATCAAGTCACTGAAATTAACAGTGTAAATGCATTTCCTGCAGTCTCTGTGCGACGCAAACAGTAAAATGCAACGTTTAAAAAACAGTTTCCACCTGAACGCGTCAGTTCGTACTGTCTTTCGTAAAAAGTTGTCATACGGCACGAAATTCAACTATAAACCGTTTGTTTCAGGCGCAAATCAACAGCAACGGCCTTGTATTTTCGGTTATTCTACTTTTTGCAACCGTTATTGCATTGGTAAAACAATTATTTTGCCAGTATTTTACAAACATATTTGACAGGACTTAAACAAATCACGAACACTAAAACTGTTTCTCATTTTACAGATAAGTTTGTAAATCTGAAAAGTGAAAAATATTTTCTTAAATTTAGTGCAATTTTTGAAAATAAATGAAAAAAACATTCATTTTGTTGTGTAACGTCAATGTGGTCGCAATATTTGCAACCGACGCGAACATATTTTCAGCAAAAATGTCGGAATGCAACTTAAAATCAGATACACATAATCAAAGCTTATAAAACAATATTCTTAGAACTACAGATATTAACGAAATATATTTATACATTTAATTTACATACGGACATAAAATTCAGCTGGAACGTTGCCCAAAATACGTATGTGGAGTGTTTCAGCTTTAATTGTATAAATGATTTTCAAATTCAATTTAAATTAATTTCTCTCTAAATTTCTTCTGTATTAACAGAAATTTTGTTAAGTGAACAAGGTTGTTCACAATTCTGTATATCTAAGAAAACTTTTCTTGAATAATGCGGGGTACACGTTATAACTGGGGAAACCTGGCAGTATTTGAAACCGCTTAAAGTTACGTCATGTGACGATTTGTTAGTGTGCGCAAATTACATTGTCCTGCATCATATCATTTGATATTCGGTTGCATTTCGGAATAACATATAATATTCGCTGTTCAGGATGAACAAACTGGCAAACCAAAATTTTCTGACCCTAAAATAAGTGAATATTTCTGTTGAAAAAAATTTAAATGAAATTTTAAACGTTTAAATTTTTAGATCACAGGTGTAAAATGCAACGATTGGTGTCTTGATAAGCGTTTGGGTATCATATGTTTGTGGATATACGCAATATTTCTAACAGTCTCGTGTCTCATTGAGTCAAATGCGTTCGGATTTGTCAATGCACCGACTTGTGAATAATTCGAAACTGCATATGGACGAACAACAACGAATCTTAATCGTAATGCAAACGTGGATTCCCTGTATTTTCGAATGTGTGTAAACATCAAACATCAGTTGGTGATTGGTCTTGTAACTTTTAAACCAGTGAATGAAAAGGATCAAAATTTAGCGCAATTTTTGATTTTGTTTCCAACGCTGCGGTCAATGTTAATACTTTTAGGGGCGTAACAGTAGATTAAGCGTATCCCTTAGCCTAAGCCTAAGCGTTGCAAGAATATGTTCCTAAGTCTAAGCCTAAACAAAAAAACGTAATCTAGAATGTAAACCGTATCTTTTATAGATTCACCAGAAATCTGGACACCCTTTAAAGTAACGTGGGCCAACGCTGCTATGCCATTTTCGACATTTAAATTTTACATTTTTGTACGTCTGTTTGACAACTTATGGACCCTGATTCTTAAAATAATGTATTTTCCACAATAATTTGCGGTTTTGCATGCTTGTCATGTAACGGTTTAATGATATATCCGCTATGCTCGCACGTAATAATCGCTCAATATAATGACCTTAACTTCTCAGCTGTTATAACTTCACCCCTTCAAATCTTAATTTGTTATGATTTTCGTTCTTTGTTCAGCTACAGTTTAGATATATTTTGTATGCCGGAGTTGAACGTACAGTTAACTTTCATTGTGAACATAATTTTGTAATTTTAATATTCTTAATATTTCTGGCACATGGGCGTTAGCCAGCATTTTTCATTGAGAAAAATCTAAGTAACTAAGACTTACAGTATTATTGGTTGAGTTTAATGTCGCTCAATTTAAAAGGGATTTCAATACTGGAAGTTTTTCCAGGAAATCCACTACTCGTCTGACCTCTGTGGCACGTTCAAGTTAGGGCTTTGATTACATAGGGTTTTCAAAAATTGATGATTTATCGTAGATTTAATACAAAAAAGGTTTCGTGATTCTCAGCTGTTGGTTAACCAGACGGTGCAAACATGAACCATTTTTAATTTATTTTTCTTTTTTTAATTTTGATTTCTTACATTATTTATCGCAATGAATTTCGTTCAGCTTCGGTGATATGGAATAGCAAGTGCATACAATACTGATAAACTGTATTCAATGGTCGGGCTTCTAGATGCCTACAAGGGCCCAGTATGAGTAAAATACATTCTTCTCTCGGACCATTTTAGGGTTTGCTTGTCACTTTTAAACAGAGTCACAAAAATTGTCGCAAACGACTTACAGAATATGTACAAATAATACTTTTTAGCTTAACAGTGCAAATTTTCAGTACGAAATGCGGTTTGCATGAAATTTCACTTGTTGGTATAAAACTAAAAATTCAATTACTTAAATGGTGAAGCTACAATCTGTGTTTCAGTGTAAAGGTATTCAGTTTTTCATTTTTTTCCGAGGGGTGTGGAAAAATGGAAAAAATGGAAAAATATTAAACGATTCTTAAATATGATTTGCAACTAAATATGATATAAAATAACGTTTTTTGCTTAGGCTTAAGTATTGGCTCATTCTTACGCTTAGGCTTAGACAAAGGCTCAGGCGTAGGCTTAGGAATATGCTTATACATCAGTTACCTGGTCATAGCAGTCATTAAAACGTGTTGAAATGAACGTTTCTTTGTCTTTGTGTTGTCAATGCAAATAATATTTCAACGTTAGTTTCTGCCACAGCCATAATGTAAGCGGATAGTAAAAATAACGAAATCGCAAACAATTCGTGATCAAAATATTGACTAAAATGGAAACCATTACAGATTGTCTATGACACTAAAATGTGCCAATGAATATCCTGTTGCATCTGAGATCCATAATATCAAGAGTGGATGATTTTCACAAGAGTGTGCAACTGGGTACATTCTGTACGCAAAACAATGTACCCAGAGCACGTTGTATTTTTGACCTACCTACCTCCCCTTATTTGGGGGGGGACGTTGAACCACTATTTTGAACTTTAGCTAAAGTCGCCCCGATTATAGTTTAACTCCTATATTTACTATGTAGATTAAGTGGTGACTACCCCCCAAATCAGGGGGGGTCGAGCAAAAATGCAACGCGTGCTGGTACACTTTGTGCCATGCACTACCGCATCAGTTGCACACTCTTCAGAAATTGGACATCATCCACTCTTGACAATATCAAGTTGGGATTCGAGCCGCTGACTCTCTGGATGGAGGCGTTCCCCTTGATTACAAAAGCTTGATTCTTGTAAGCAGACTGAGATGCTCTCACGTCCTGCGAACGTTTTTCACTGTGGATATGCATAACAGTTAACAAACGATGAAACGTAGGGTATACTTAAATATGTACACAAACAAAATATAAAGATTAAAGACAGTGTCACTTAAGCATTACCAGCCCCGGAGCAGGCGAGGATACGGTTCCCACCCGGAAACTTCCGGGTAGGGAACAGTTGCGAAGGTCAAAAAACTTTCAAAGTTTGGCCAATGTAAAGAACAGGGGCGGAACAGTATTATAAGCGTATTCCTACTCCTAAGCTTAAGCGTACGCTTAAACCTAAGCGTAAGAATGAGCATATTCCTAAGCCTAAGCTTAAGCCTAAACCACGCAAAAAATTAGTCTAAAGCTTAAGCTTGTTTTTTTTCTAGTCCCACAAAAAATGTTCCGCCCCTGATCTTTACATGGGCCCAAATTTTTTATTTAAAATCTTGTTAGGGTGGTTGCCCTCTTTGGTGTGGGGCTTCCGAAATGGGGAGTGTGACAGGTGGCTGCTCCGGCCCTGGGTATTACTTTGCGCGTTTAAAGAAGAACTGAAATTTTCCAAGGTTTACAAACTGTTGCATAATTGTATAATTTACTTTGTAAAATTTATTTTTAGACCGGAATCCAATTATTGAAAGGCGGATTGAATTATAGGTACTGTATTGAGATTTCGCAACGTTGTTGTTTTGATTTACATTCAGATGTCAGCCTGGTCAATTTTAGCGGTTTAAAATATTCTGATCATTCGATTGGTTTAAGCCTCATTCACACGTGCAAGTTTCCGTAGCGAGAACTCGCAGCTGCAGCATGCACGAAATATTTGCACCTGTAAGTAGTTTCAAAGGAACATTCCGATTGACCAATCAAATGGCAGGTGGAAGAAATTCAGTTGACATTCAACTGTGTTCACAGATTCGAATTAAATTCAATAGAATGAATTCCAGTGAATAATTTGCAGCTGCAAGAACTTCAAAGCTACCTTGTGACCAAACTTGCACATGTAAAGGCTCATCCACGTAGTACTGCGTGCATGGTTGTAAAAAATTATCCACCCACCCCTTAGGACCAATGTCAAAAAAAGATGCTATAACAAGGACCTGATGACATTACACACCCTGTACTTAGATAACCGGTTTTGTCCCGACAGTGTTCCAATAATGGTTTACAGTGCAACTTTCGCAATATCGTGCGTGCGTACACCAGGTAATTTTCATTGAGGTACTGTGAAAGACTTCAAAGATATTTCGCTTCAGCGTCTGTGGCCTTTTGGCTTCGGAGCATTTGTCAGCCAGTGGATTCGAACAACGTTTCAGTATCCCGGGCAGTGAAGACGAAAGTCGTCCATGAGTTTGACAAGCAGCTGAGGAATTTTTTTAATACTTAAAGTTTTCATGGTTATTTTTATTCTTCTAAGATATCGAATGCTTGTAAGTGTTGTTTTCGTAACGGTTGATGTATAAATGACGTTGGCTGGCATTAATTAAAGTTGTGGCAACTATTTTTTAAATAAATTTAAAATATCACCGCAGACAGAAGCGCTTCCCAAACCCATCAGTTGGGCGCCCGACCGTATGGGTGTGCCATCCTGGCAAACTAAATTTTTTTCGTGGAATACGAAGTCATACAGCTGTGAGACATTTTAATGTGGATCCCGCTTGTACCTGTTTGCTGGACCCTGATTATCCCAACACCGGTCGCGTGTGAGATATACACACAAAAAAGTATTTCTGAATTTATTCAGAAAAGTGTTTTCTGTGGCAAATCTGAAAAGTTTTGCTAATATTTAAGACAATTTTTCTGAAAATAACTGGAAAACGTTTATTTTCAGACTTTATTTCAAAACGTTTTTTGAAAACATTTCTGTTATAACAGAAATACTTTTCAAGTGCACCTTGCTAATCATATTTCTCAAATGTAAGAAATTTTTTCTAAAATATCAGAAATATTATTTTGAGTGTAGCAAAATGCTAAACTCCTAAGCACAAACATTACAATCAGCGAAACTGCGTGCTTCAAGCCATCTTTGACAACGAAAATCAGTCGAATGTTCAAACTGAACCTCAGCAAAGGTCGAATTTCACTCGAGCCATATTCAGTTACCAGCTGTGATGATGTTGACAATCGTTAAAAGCCAGTGTTACACTTCAGTTTCAACATTTATTGACTTTTTGGTTTCGTTTCAGTTTTGAACCTTTTTTGATAATTGAACGTTGTGTTTTTGAAATTTAAGCTCAAACCATGCAAATTGATTCATCAGCAGAAGCGAACAGAACAAACACTGCGGTTTATATTGCGACGTTCCGCCCCTGATCTTTTAGATACATGAGATTGAAAACAAGGGACTTAAACAGTTTGCAACATGTTTTATGATTTACAATACAGTAGTGACCCGAATAACAGGGGGGACTGATATTTATTTCGTATCTCCAGACGGTATCCCCCTGTTATTCGGTTACGGACTGTTATTTATTTTAGCCCACGCTCCGCCGCCCTTCGTTACTGATATATAACCGGTACTGCAATTATCCGTTGAATTAAACGTTTTTGTCTTGTGTCAAAGCTTGAGCGATAATGCAAGGTTATACTTTGGAATGTTACTTCCAAAAACGTACGCATTAAAAATTCGAACACCACAATTATTGGGGCCTGGAGTCATTTATGCGCTGCAATTAGGGATAATCGACATTTGTGGACTCTGATTTGGGTTAAGGGACCCTATCTGCTTACGGAGTCATATTAGGGATACGGACTTCAATTGGTTAGGACTCAAAATGGGATCCCCCTCTTATTACCCCCTCTTATTCGGGTAACTACAGCACAGGTCGTTTGTTTTACTAATTAATATATAATGATCGATATTCACGGGTATAATAATTTGACTTCACGTCGGCATGGAAAATTATACAAGTCGTTTTGGGCAGCGGTCATACCAGTTATGATTTCAATCTGTTGCTTCTCGATCACGAAACTATACAACACTTCCGAGCGGACCACAACCAAGATTGTAGTTCGCAGTGTTCCTTCAATTGAATATCCTGAAATCGCCATTTGTATTCCGGATTCTTGGGATTATACCAGTTTGTCAAATGATGTGCTTTGTTTTGAGCGTTTTCCACAATCGACAACACCATGGAAAGACTGTCGAATCAGCCAGGCCAACAGATCAAATGACGGAAATTCTAGCGCTATCATCCAATACTTGGATCGCGTAACATCTGAACAGATGGTAGCATTTTACCGCAGATATGCGTTCAATTGCAGTGAACGTATACTATTTTGTACGTTTCAACGGACACAGTTTGACTGCTGCAATAGTGCAAGATCACATCGAATGGTTGATATGTTCGAAGAAACATGCCTTATACTCTATTCTGTAGGCGCTCAATCAGATCTTGAATCAGCCAATAGCCTGCGACTCGTGATTAGCCTCAAGAATCATTCAAACGTCCAGCGTGTGGCGGAACAAATTGAACATTTCATCCCGAAAACAGTAAAACCGTACAAAGGTGCGTATATTTCATTTGCTAAAATTTTCAAACAGTTTCAGTCAAATTCAATCATTGTCGCACCAGGATCGGCGACATACATCAAATTCAGTCAACTGGACATAGTCCGTCGACTGAATTGTATACGAACACCGCCGACTGAAACATCCCGCGGCTGTTACTATTCGTGCATTTTGCGTACAGTCAATCACCTGTGTGGATGTTCACATGTTTACTTTTTGGATCGAGTCGATTTGTTACAATCGCTACACGAGCATCCTGGATTATCTAAAAACAAATCTCAACTTATGTTCAATTCAACTCATAGTCGATTGTGCGTTCCGACTGCGTTCAAACAATGCCTCGTCAACCGATCGGATTTCTACGACGATATCGCCAAGTGTCGCACAAATCAATGTGTCGACTGTTGCGCTGAAACCAACTACGCTGACTCGGCGACTTATGGAACGATCAACGAGGATTGGCTCAAATTGCGGCTTCCATCCAGTTTAACTCAACAGCCAATTCAACTCGATGAGTATTGTTTTATTTCAATTTCAAGTGATAGTCTTGCGGTTACAATCCAAGAAGAAATGTTTGTCAACGATCTGGTTTCATACGTTTCTATGATTGGTGGACAAATCGGCTTATGGGTCGGAGCTTCAGCGATTACGTTAGTACAAGCGATTACACTCGTCGCGTTGAAAGTTTGCAGGAAAAGGCTAGAAATGAATATCAGTTCGATGGGTGACAAAACTGATAGAGTCGAAAAATGGTGAGGAATTTGTATTAATTTAAATTTTGAGCAAATCAAAATTTTGCTTGCCGCTGACGACAATAATTGAAATATATTTTTCGTTCTTTGCATCGGATGATATACAACTTTAGACCGTGGGATGAGCAATGTGTACAAGTTTATAAAATACATTATTTTGGACTTCAGCCATAGTTACAAGACCACGGCACGTATTCTCAAATCTGTGCAGCACCTATCACATGTTGGTGAAAGGTCTAGTAACGTTAGAACCAGTGAATGCTGAGGTTCAAAATTTAACACATTTTTTCGCATATGGTTTGCTCGGCTACTTTACCAATTTTCAGTTCAACAACTGCAGTACTCAGCGAGTTTGAAAACCTATAACTAATGATAGTTGCTATATAAATTTGAGAATATAAGCCCTGATAACTAATATATGTCCAATTGGCTTAATGAGTGCTCTAAAAATCGGATATGTAAATCCTAAATCAAAATAACTTTATCTCAACATTTTTGACTAACAAAAGTATAAAACCTTAAAACAAACTACCAATGTTACTTTAAGGGGCGTAATAGGAGATTAAGCGTATTACTAAGCCGAAGCCTACGCCTAAGAGTTGCAAAAATGTGATCCTAAGTCTAAGTCTAAGCCTAAGCCTAAGCCTAAGCTTAAGCATAAGCCTAAGAAAAAATGTAATCTAGAATCTAAATCTACTCTTTTATGGACCCACCACAAACCAACACGCCCCTTAAAGCAAAATGAGCCAAACAGACCGTAATAAAAATGAATAATAAATTTATAAAGAATAAAGAAATCCGAAGGCAAAAAATTATTCAATTGTAATTTATACTAAATGTTTGTCACGATTTAACATAATTCTACAGTTGCTATCGGCTGTATTTAGTAGTATCTTCTAAAATGTTAAACTAATTTGATTTAAGCTTAAGCTAAGCCATTGCAGTATTAAACTAACTTTCTAGATTAATTTGCAAATTCAATTAAAATCTTATATATTATTAGTTTAAGCTAAACTTAATAAACTCTTAGATACACGTAATTTCTGTGCTGTACTTGTTTTACTTAAACTAAAAACAAGTTGAACTAATACTCGTGTTAATCTTAAGAATAGGTTAGTCAGTGTAACGTAAACTTACAATTCTTTGTTTACTTAATCCCTCCGGTCATTTAAAGTTTTACTTAAACTAATATTCAAGTTTAGTTAAACTATAATCTTTGCCCTTGTTCTCAAATGTGTGTAACACATATCACCGCAGTAGGTGATAGGTCTTTTAACTTTAGAACCATGCTATGATGTGGTTCGAAATTGAGCACATCGTTCGCAATTGATTTGTTCTACTTCTGTACCCATTTTGAGATCCGTATAATTGCATTGGTTTGTCAGTTTGAAAACTAATCACTGACTGGTGATAGGTGCTATTCACATTTGAGAATACGAACCCTAAAGTTTAAGTTTTGCAGCGTAATTGTAGTAGTAGTAGTAGTAGTAGTATATACACTGTAAATTCCAGTGAGTTAATTAATGAACTCAGACGCAAAGTTAGTTATTTTTGAGTTAATAAACAGTAAACTTTTACTCATGTTGAGTTGAATTGATTTTATGTGTGAGTTGAGTTGACTCCGGGGGAGTTGATTAATTAAATCAGAATGAGTTGAGTCAACTCAGAATTGTGAGTTCTGATAGTCCTAACTCAGACTGAGTGACTCAACTCATTTTGAGTTTATAATCAACTCACCGGAATTTACAGTGTAGTATAATTTAAATTCGAGCATCGTTTAAAAAATAGCGATTCGTTTGAAACACTTGTCACAAGTATCACATAACACTACAAATATTTAAAAAAAGCCCTTGAAAACCTAATCAAATCATTCGGTCGGACTTAAGTCAAAAAATTTAGATTCAATTTAAGCTTAGACTAAAATTTATCGCTAGACTTTGTTCTATTAGACTCACACTTAGAATTTTCAAAGTTTTATGTTGATTATTTCAAGTCGCAGGAAATGAGCAAAAGTATAAAAGTTTTGGCATTTAACTGCAAACCAAAATATCAGAAATAAACAATTTAATCAAAGCACAGCCAGAAGATTTCAATGTGAAAAAAACTTGAAAAAATCCTAAAATTATCCGAGTTAAAATCAACTCACTGGAATTTACAGCGATAAACTCATCTAAAATCTTTGTGCGACGCGTTTCCTGAAACATTTTTGCACCCTTAGCCAGTTGAACTGGCTACGAGCCTGGTTATACGCCGTTCACAATAATTTTGTCAACGGTGCCACAAAATATGCTATAGCTCAGGGCTATCACGTGTCAACCCCTTCCTCGAAACCCGTGATAGCCCTGGGCTGTAGCATATTTTGTGGCACCGTTGACAAAATTATTGTGAACGCCGCATTAGAAGCTATTTTAAAAATTATAAGCTCAATGAGACTATTAGCGAAAATGTTCGGCCAACATTTGATCGGAATTGCTTTTTACGCCATTCCCAAAACTTGTTTCACTTGCGAAATCAGCGCTGCGGTATTCGGTGGTTTGCGGTAGGTTTTAAGAAATTTATCAAACGCCGGAAGAGATTTCAGACGCGCCAAATAAGCCTGAAACATAAAAATGTATTTACGTTTCAAACTTTGACCTGTGTATTTTGCAATCCTATCGAGAATGATCCACGTGCTGCCGATGAATCCCGTTGAATCGTTTTTTACTTATCCACATATTTAACAAGTTTAGGCATTGGAAATCGGGCCCATGTTACTTTAAGGGTCGTCCAGGTTTCTCTTGAGTCTCTAAAAAGTAGGTTTAGGTTCTAGATTACATTTTTTGCTTAGGCTTAGGCTTAGGATTATGCTTATACTACTGTTCCGGCCCTGTTCTATACATGGTCCCCAAAAGCGAACACGAGACCCGATTTTATTAAATGCATCGCAAGAAACTCCAAGCAAAATTTATCCGGACAAATGTTTTAGTAAAATGGACTTTGAAAGGTTCGACTTAAACTGAGGCTTAGACTAAGCACAGAATTGAGCTTGGGATCGCTAAACAATACTAAGGATTGCGCTATACTGTTCATGACGTCCGTAACCGTCCGTCACTATACGGTATGCTACGTGAGTAATTGAGCGTACGATGCCGCACCGTGACGCACGGTGAGGGACATCGCCGTACGACAAGTATGGCGCCACCCTAACCAGCAAATTACTCACAGACACCGTTTATTGCGA